>BDUI01003903.1:63152-77232 GCA_002335545.1 Apodemus speciosus
GAAATAATGACTCTGAGACTTCTTCTGTATGAATAAACACTTAGGCCAATAGTTTGCCTCTGGCCCTAGACCATCTCATACCTTAAATACCCATTGTTGTTATTCTAAGTCATGCCCCATGGCCGGTTCATAAGACCATCTTCTGTGTCTGCTACGAATCTCCTGAGCCTCGACTCCACTCAATCCCAGAAACCCCCTCTCTCTGCCAGTCCTTGCACCTCCCTATTTTCTTGGTAGGTGAATGCTTTTACACAGAGCAGAAGAGATTATCTCTGCACTCCTCCATTGTGGTCACATTGATTAAATCTCCTTTTTCTGACTCTTGCTAGCCCTTTGTCAAACTCTAGTTATACTATGAACTAAAAAAGGCGGGGCAATTTAACTCTT
Source organism: Apodemus speciosus (assembly GCA_002335545.1). Taxonomy (NCBI): domain Eukaryota; kingdom Metazoa; phylum Chordata; class Mammalia; order Rodentia; family Muridae; genus Apodemus; species Apodemus speciosus. The sequence continues at coordinate 63,540 of BDUI01003903.1, forward strand.
TAACTTAATAAATCACTTATAAGTCAATTAGTCCCATGGAAATAGAAAACAAATCAAAACAAAACAAAACAAAAAAAAAACCAAGCAGATGAAAACAATGGTCACACATAGAAACTGGTTAAGAAAAACCAGTATTTTGTAATTTTCATTTAGGTTCATCCCTTGTCAGTTTTAAATCTATTTTGTTTGTTCTGTTTTCTCTTTTTTTTTCTTATTGGTATTTTGAGACAGGGTTTTTGTGTGTAGCCCTGGATGTCCTAGAACTCACTCTGTAGACCACGCTGGCCTTAAAAAAATCACAAAGATCCACCTGCCTCAGCCTCCCACGTGCTGGGATTGAAGGTGTGCGCCGCCACGCCCACTTTATCTATTTTCTTTATAGCCCCAAGCAACCCTTAACCTCCAGGCTGTATTCCCAAAGGTTAGGTCTTCTCTTCTCTTTTCTTTTCTTCTCTTTTCTTTTTTTTAGAAACCCTTATGTCTTAAGGACACAGTCGAACTTGATTTTTAAGGCTCAAGGAAACACCCAGTAAAAGCATAAAAGTGAGACTATGATGGAGAGGTTTGAATCTTGCCATTGCATCTCAGAGACTTGACACCACTATGCCTCTGACATTGCAATTGGGCGATTGTTTGTAAATAGGGCAATTGTTATTATGAAGGTCCCCCAAGTGTTGTGAAGTTTAGCTGAGTCAACTTGCCAGATAACCAGAACAGTGCCTGGATGAGGTCAACGCACTCAGTGGGTGTTACCTATTACAGCACGCACCTCCCTGTCATGGAGTCAGCATGGTTTTCTAAGTGTTGGCATGGGGGCGTGGTTCTCCCTTACCATCGCGATTAAGCTAAATGAGGAGCTACAAAGAGCGGGGAAACAGACCACAAGACAATAAAGGGCAAATATGAGGAGCACAAGTAGCGCTCTATGTGTGAACTTCAGTCTAACAAGTTCCCAAGGGCTCAAGGAATTTTGGAAGTTAGCATATCTAATTACACTAGATAATAGATATTACGTATCTATTATCATAGATCAGGTAAGGAGGGGCCCACASCCTTATTCACAGCTTTCAAAGTACCCTATACCCCCTTTAGAAACAAAGTCAGCAACCATTTTTACGCATAAGAAAAWTTTTACTAAGAAAATATAAGAACACATCTCATTACAAGGAATCTATCACAAAAAGGGAAAAATAGTTCACATAATTATCAAGTCTTTATAGCAGTCTCGGGACTCTGCATGAGAAGTCAACACAGCAGGATACACTCTACCCAGAGCTTTCCCCTTTATCTTCCCCGTAGGGAATCACCTCCGCAAAACCAGTCATCCTCCCCATTCTGCCCTACACACAGTGAGAGACGCTAAGCGATGACATATGATGTGGGTCTTCTTCGAGTCACCAATTGCTGCTGGCCATATCACTGACAGGAACGCGGCCACATGAACTGTGAAAATAGTTTCACTTTCTGGCAATTTTAAAGTTTATCAGGCAAAGTACAAAAAACCCACTAGGAGCCGGGCAGTGGTGGCGAACGCCTGTAATCCCAGCACTCTGGGAGGCAGAGGCAGGTGGATTTCTGAGTTCAAGGCCAGCCTGGACTACAGAGTGAGTTCCAGGACAGCCAGGGCTATACAGAGAAACCCCAAACAAACAAACAAACAAACAAACCCAAACAAAACCCACTGGGTAGGAATTTCATCAAATGTTCAGCTAAGATAGCTTTCCGGAAACTCCYCCTGCACACAGTACCCCTTCATGGAAGCTGTGTGCACACACAACAGACTTCACTGGGAGARTACCTTCCAGGGGCATGCCGACAGGGCTAGATTCACAGAGTGAATGGCTACTACTGATACTGATTTGCACAACAGCAGCAGCAGCAGCAGCCTGTGGCTCTATGAATATTACTAAATCAAGAGCAAACTAGCTATTGAGAATCTTTGGTGTAATCTATCACATTCGAAACAACTTAATATATACATATAATAATTAACAAAGAGGAGGTTTGTGGTGTATTTAACCTGTTAAGTAGGAACAAAGGTGGGGGAAATCACACGAACTGGTAAAATGCAACACAATCAAAAGGATTCAAAACTAATCTTGTACAAACAGGTGAAGACTACCACGTGGGTAGAAGCACCTGCAGAGACCGACGGGTCTGAGCCGAGCCCAGCTCTGCTGGTCACTGTGAGCTTCTTCAACTCCTTAACAGTGTCAGAGATGCAGGGCGCAGCGTAAATGCGAGGTGCTTTGAACATCTGATACAGCAGGCACAGCCACACGAGTTGGTCTTCCATGACTTGCCAACTGTACACATCAGATGTGCTGGTGACACTCAATGACCACATGAGAATCAGYGATTTTCTAGAAATACTCAGGAAAGGAAACTAAGGTTTCTAGGATGTACGCAGACTACTTCAGCATGGCACAGGCTAAGTCACAAGTGTAAGGCTGGACAAGGTAATGTGTCCCTGCCTCAAAATCACAAAAACCAAAATCAAAAAGCCAGAGGGCAAGCACACAATCCAGGAAAACTCCCGAGAACTGGGGTACAGAGCAACAGACGCCTCCAGTCTACGACTTAAGGGCACGGGGTGTCTCAAGGTGCTAATGGCACATATACCTTTATTTGGAAGAAAAAGATGAACAGAGTTCAGTTATTGGGGAAATACCGCCTAGCCAAAGATACACTAACTTAATGTCCATGCTAGCCTCRGCCTTCCACCAGACACACAGGTAAAATTAACCATGCAAGGAACACAACCAACTGTGACTGCCATCACAGTTTTTCCTTTTTAGGGACACAATTTAAAGTAGTCRCTTCAAGTAAATCCTAATAAACATTAGAGAGTCCCACCGGGCATGTCTCCTCTTTCTTCATGAACTAAGACATCGACTTCAGATGAGGTGGTTTTCTAAGGCTAGATTATCTTGAATATTTACTTATTTAGTGTATAACTTCAGCTCGTTTGTGGGTTTTCTCTTTTGAGGCAGGGTCCCAGGCTAGCCTTGATCTCCATATGTAGTTGAGGGTAGCCTTTGACTCCCGATCCTCCTGCTTCTACTTGCTAAGGGCTGGGACCAGAGGCACAGAGCACACCTGGCTAGGGGGTTGCATTTTAACATTGTGCACAAGTGCAAACCACAGAGGCCGATGAGACCCGTSTCATGTGTGTGCTGCCAGCAACATGTCTGCACTGGAGTGGGTCTTGAATGGACACAGAATGCCGCTGCTAGTCCACTGAGGATTTCTCTGGRCGAGGAACTCCAGTAAGGAGCTCTGAGATCTGTACYAATGCTCTCGAGTATGGTGAATGYCCTTCAGGGCTGACTTTGTTTAGGTGGAGAGCACTGACACTCTGGTAACACATCCTTACTTCCTCCAGGGCCAGGCTCCTGGCACCGTCTCCACTCCCTGTGGGAGCAATGCTCCACTCTGCACTCCTGAAAAGGGCAGTCTGCATCCATTGGTAACTGTAAAATCTCTTCAGAAGCTGGTAATTTAGAGAAAAATCAGTAAGTCCTTCCTCAGAGAATAAAGAAAACTGCCCCACAAATAGGCATTGGATAGCTACTCTCTCAAAAAACAACCAACCAACAACAAAAAACMTGGTCACTAGATTTATGAGCTTAATATAGTATTCTAGATTATGTTTTCTGAAAAATTATGCCTAAAGTTTCCTTATTAATATCCTATATCAATTAAAGAGTTAGATGAAAGYCATTCCACATAATTCCAGTTGCCCCTTTCCATATAAACTCAAGCATACAGCTTCTGAGCACTAAGTTTATGCATACAGTTTGAGCACTCAGCATTCTTAGTTCTGCACATGTGCCAAAAACATGGATACCACCAAGGAGATCATTAGATATGTGAGACCTCACCAATCAACCAATAAGATAAAAAGAAAAAACAAAACAACCACCACCACCAAAACCCCCAAAGCCAAAAACCCAAACAAAAAGCACACACCCAGATAAAAACCATGGGCCGTGTTTGTGTTTGGCCAACTAGTCCTGGGCATGGGGACTGCCCTAGTGACAGTCCATTGTTTTCGGGTTTTTGTTGTTGTTGAGAAAGAGACAAAGAGAAAGAATGTGAAGTCGAGTGAGTAGGGAGATCTGGGAGAGGAGAAATATATGAAATCAAAATATACAAAAAAAATAATTTAATAAAAAAGAGACAAAGAAATACCAGAGTGCACTCCACCCTGAAACTGTACCAGCAGCAGCACAGCTAACTACCTGCCACCCCACACTGGGGCGTCAATGTGAGAACAGGATGCTGTCAGAATCCTGGGACACTGCTGAGATGGGCCTGCCTGGGCTCCCCGCACTGGAGGTCATTTAAGGGTCTGAAGTCAGGGAAATCTCCACTTTGGAGGTTCACCGTGATTCTGAGACAACATTCTGGTCAGAAGTCACCCTTGGAGAACGGTTTTAACGGAACTCTCAGAGCTCAGCATCTGAGCATCTGCTCCGCCTTTAAGTTTCCCGCTCTGCTTCAAAGTGGAAAGCAGGGCTCCTCTCCCCCTGACTGCTGGAAACCCGGCTACAGCTCTTCCTCTGCCCAGCAGAGGAAAACACCATCACCACTCTTCCAAATAATGACCTTCTTGGATGGCAAAATTCCCCATGGAAGGCCCGAGCAGTCCCCTCCCTCACACTCAATGATGGCATTAGGGTCTCCCGTTGCCCACATTCTTAAATAACACATATTTAAATTTACATTAATACTTTAAGCAGGCTACACGTCATCTTGCCATCTTCTTAGGAATGTCTGCTGTGACTTGTACCATTCAATAAGTAAGATCTCAGTCAAANCTCTTGGTCAGAATGGTCAGTACTGATTCTCTGCAGATAGTTTATTGAGATTAGTGGTCCTTGAAATGTCTCTGCTTTCTGACACACCCAATCCTGAGTGAACCTTAACTTCCATGGTTCTGCAAAATCTAACCAGTTCCACATTTTGCAAGAGAGAGATATCAGTTATTCATTTAAAAAAAATTATTTATGGAATGTAGGGATCAAACTCTCATGCATGCTAGACAAGCATTCTGAGCTCAGATCAAAAGGTACTAACTTATTACGACTCCCCACATATACATTCCTTCACAGAGATAAGCAATGACCCACCTTGGTGAGCTACTTATGCATTCCTAGGGGCCTCTGGCTAGAAAACACTGACAACATACATCTGTACCACACACCTGAAAAAAAAGAAAAAAGAAGTAAGAAAACATTCAGTCCGGGCAATGTAGGTGCATGCCTTTAATCCCAGCAGTTGGGAGGCAGGTGGATTTGTGAGTTTGAGGACAGCCTGGTCTACAGAGTAAGTTCCAGGACAGCCAGGACTATATAGAGAAATCCTGTCTTGAAAAGCCAAAAAGAAAGAAAGAAAAAAAGAAAGAAAGAAAGAAAGAAAGAAAGAAAGAAAGAAAAAAGAAGAATAGAAAGGAAAAGAAAAGAAGAAAAGGAAAGGAAAGGAAAGAAAAAAGAAAAGAAAAGAGAAAAGAAAAGAAAAGAAAAGAAAAGAAAAGAAAAGAAAAGAAAAGAAAAAAGAAAAAAGACAAGACTCGGACCAAGTGCTCTTTGGTTCTGGATCATTTCTTCTCAGTCTAAGAACTTGGTGCCATTGGCTCCGCGGCCTCTCTGGCCCTCAGTGCTCCCTGGGCAGTTCGCTTGCACCATGATGCAAACATGCTCCTGCTTTCCTCCTCCCGGAAGCAGTGCTGGGAGCACTCTTGGCTCCTCCTCCTCTCCAGCTGTTGYCTCAGAGCAAAATTCAGCCCAGGAGTTTTGTGCTAACTTCTTCCCGGCCGCAGTTCTTCCTGTCCAATCTGGCAGTCCTGCTGATTGGAACCAGGGTCTCACRCATGCTCAGCAAATGCTTCACCACAGAGCTACAGCTCCAGTCCTCTCCTGCCTTGTCCTGTACCCGGCTGTCCAAGCCTTCACACCCGCCTGGCACTGAGAGACCTTCACAGTGCTGATCAAAGGCCAACTTCCAACTTTTATAAGTCCATATACATCAGTTAATCTCCCCCACCTTTTCTATTTGCTGTGGGGGACGGGAGGGGTGGGAAGATGGTTAAAGGGCAGGAGCAGGAAGAACGCTGGGGACTCGCCAGCCTTGACCCAGAAGCACATTTGGTTACAATTTGCTTCTTCCTTCTCCTTTGTCCCTCGGCACACATAAAGGTTATTTTCTGAATGAGTGCGAGTGGGTGGCAGGGATGGAGTCCCTTGAACCCCAGGCTACACCCGGCACCTCAAAAGCAGCCTCAGCACTGGCTGCATCTCTGCCTGGAACTCTCGCGGCATCTGTACCGTTCAGTTTCTGCCCACTTCACTTCAGAAGGCTTTCTCCTTTCACTGAGTCACCCACTAATAATCACAGTCAAGACTCCCCAGCACGCCCAACTCAAATTTTCTCCACAGACCTATTTACCATCTGATACAGTAATAACACTTATTCCATTCATTAGTCTCCCCCGAACTGAATAAGAATGCTACGAATACACGCTTTTTTTTTTCCTTTCAGGTTTACAAACACCTCAGTTTTTCACCCAGTACACTCATAATACTCTCCTGACCTCCAGGGTGTGTGGATTTCCCTTCACCCTACAAGCGAGTCATGCTGCAATCCACAGGTTCTGTTTCGACTCTGACAGACTGTCTACCCGGACACTCTGGTGTCAGGAAGACGAACCACAAGTGCTACACTGTGAAACCATCTTTCCCTTGAAGTTGGAAACCAGGCTGCCCGTAGGCTCTCTCAGCCAACAGCTTAGGGCAGCAGGCAGAGTGTGTCAGACCCTCTTCTAAAGGGCAGCATCAGTTCCTGGCCTCCCGGTGATCACGTACAAAACTGTATCTCTGTCCAGTATGTTTCATAGCCACCGCTTCTTCCTCACCTGCCTCCTTCGCGGCAGGTCACAACTCCGCTGTGCTTTGAAGATGCTCAAAGCCTTGCTAGCTTCCCCGAGCTCTGAACAGACGTCTCTCCTAACGTGTTACTTGCATGCTTTATTTTCTCTTGTGTGTTTCTTGGAAAGCCCAGGCTAGCCCAGCAGATGATTCTGGATATGGGTCTGCCAATAAGGAACCCTAAAACAAAGAGAGCTGTCGATGTGCTAATTAGAATTTCTGCATTCTTAATATATACCATATCCCCGGACATATCTACTGTCCCAACTCCAGCCTAGACTGTGGAATAACTGCAGCTGGTTTGGAAACATGCTCCTAACGAGGCACTTCAAATTTAGTGACAAGTACCAAAGAGGTTTTAGGAGAGTAAAGTACAGCTACCCCCTGCTGCCTTAAGACTATGGATTAATGAAAACAAATGTTAAAGCAGCTATCATACRTAAACAATAAACAAGTAGTCTATCAACAAACAGACACCAAACAGCTTATACTAATTGTCTGCCTTAGTTTACAGTCATAGTCATAGCAAAACACCAGAGACCAGCAATGAAACGATAGGAATCTGTTTCCTCATAGCTCTAAAGGCTGAAGCTACAGGAGARCAGGAGCATCTTGGTTGGTTTCTGGTGAGGGTCCCCCTCTAAGCTTGTATGGTAGATTCCCCCATCCTCAGAGGACAAATCCAACACCTCCACAGGATGCCAAGAATTGTCAGCAGTTCTATGATGGAGCAGCTAGAGCCAGAGCTGCAAGTTGTTACCTTCAGACGCCTGGTGAGTTCACATAATCTTTTAGGGATTTCAGCTCAGGCCAAACAGAGAGTCACAGTTTCAACGCAGAGAAGAATTTAAGGACTTGTCAGTATGAAGCAGAACTGGAGATTTTATTAAAGATACTTTAATACAGTATGAGTATGGTGGTGCATACCTTTAATCTCAGTGTTTAGAAAGCAGAGGTAGGCGGATCTTTGTGAGTTCGACATAGCAGATTCTAGAAGAGTCAGGACTACATAGAGAGACCCTGTGTCAAAAATGAATGAATGAATGAATGAATGAATGAATAAGATATTTGAATATAGGTTTTAAGTATGAGGGCTCAGAGAAAGAAAGCTGGTCAGAAAGAAGATCCGAAGTACTCAAATGTTGAGTGGGCTCCAGGGAGAGCCGCAGTTGATGGTGTTAGTTATATATTCTCTTTGTGAGCCATTCCAGCTACAGCTTAAAAGGTTGGGAAGGAGGGCTGGAAAGTTGGCTCAGCAGTTCAGAGTACTGACTATTCTGGAGGACCTGAGTGGTTCCCAGCACTTACATGGTGGTTCATAACACTCTGTAATCCAGTTCCAGGGGATATGATGCCCCCTTCTGGCCTCTGTGGGTGCTGCATGCAAGTGGTGCACAGGCATTCGTGTAGACAAAACACTCTTACCCATAAAATAAAAAAAATTAAAACACTATTAAGCAATTTCTTTTTCTTTTCTCTATCTTTGAGTGTGTGTGTTTATGTGTGTATGTACATGTATACATACATGCAGACACTATGGAGGCCAGAAGAAGGTGTAGGATTCCCTGGCTCTAGAGTTATGGAGAGTGGTAAGTCACCCTATATGGGTGCTGGGTGCTAAGAATCAAACTTGGGTCTTCTGAAAGAGTCATAGGCTCTCTAAGCTGCTGGCCCAGGTCCGTGGTTCCTCTTTTCTCTCCTTTCATAATCAAGATGACAGGGTGACTCTGGAGATACCTTGTATAGAATAACAATCTGAGAAGGTAAAGACAGGAGCCATTATGTTTGCACAGGATTTAATACATTTCCTTTTCCTGTAAGTGGGGCTTCTGGTGAGATTCCTAGAAAACTGCAGGTTGACAGCCGGGAAGGGAAACAGTCTCTAAGCAGCCATCGACTGTGTTGGGATTCTTGCTTCTTTGCTGATGAGATGCATCAACTGGACTCTAGAGTAAGGCGCTCCCCTCTGCTCTCCTGCCACAATAATTTCCCCTGTCTTCCATCCTGCTTTGGTTTCCCTCTCTGAGATGTTAATCTGTTAATCTTAATGACCCTTGAGAGTGGAAGGTCCATTCCCACAGCTCCGGTGCTGAACAAGGACACAGAGATTACTCTTCTAAGGAATCAAGAATCTCAATGTGGCCGGGCGGCGGCGGCGGCGGCGGCGGCGGCGGCGGCGGCGNCTCCCAAGTGCTGGGATTACAGGCGTGTGCCACCACCGCCCGGCTGGGATTAAACTTTAAATATCAAGGCTTGGGGACAAGGGCCTTAATCACTGAACATCTTGCAATCATATTGTGAGTTCTTCTGTAGACAGTCTGGCTTTGAACTTGAGGTTGTTCTGCCTCAGTCCTAGACCCATGCCTGTATATTCATCTTCAAACTATTATTTACTTCATTATTTTACTAAACAAGACTGCTATTTATGCTAAATTAACCATCATGTTTGCCATACTTAAAACTGCAATGCTATTCCAAGCCTGCCTTTTTTGGGGTGGTCCTGTGGACTGAACCTACRGTCTATGCACACTAAGCAGTCTGAACACACTTTGAGAACTTCAGATCAATCTCCTTAAGCAGGAAGATGGAAAGAAGTGCCCTTTGCCTACAGAGAGGATAAACACTTCCTGTGGCATGCACCTACCACTGCGTTGTACTGCCACCGCTCCAGGGTGGGCATTGTCTCTGACCATGGTGGCTCACAGCTATCTCAGCAGTTGGAAGCAAGCCAGGGACACAGCGAGTTCGAGAACAGCCGCTACAGTCTCAGAATAAAAACAAGCATCGTGACAGGTTAAGTGCCACAGCCGCTGTCCTGTCTCCAAACACTTTAGAGTTCTTTCAGAACAYGGCCCATGAACAGATGTCTTAAGACAGCTCTTACCCTGGGTTTAAAAACAGTACTTCCTGGGCTGGGCTGCGGAGATGGCTCAGAGGTTAAGAGCACTGACTGCTCTTCCAGAGGCCCCAGCAGCCACATGGTAGCTCATAGCCATCTGTAATGGGATCCGATGCCCTCTTCTGGTGTGTCTGAAGATAGCTACAGTGTACTCGTATAAATGAAATAGACAATTTCTTTCTTTCTTTTTTTTTTTTAAAAAAGGTATTTCCTGCCAGGTGTAGTCCAGGTGTAACAGTGTATGACCTCAATCCCAGCACTCTTGAGGCAGGGGCAGGGAGATCTCTGTGAGTTTGGGGCCGCGCTGGTCTACAGAGTGAGTTCCAGGACAGCCAGGGCTACATAGTGAGATCCTGTCTTGAAAATATAAAAGAAGGCATTTCCTGGTCTAATTGTACTTTATTTACCTCCACTAAGCTTGGAATCTATTATACATTCTCAGCAGAGAAAGACATCATTACTAATATTCACAGGAATGTATGCTAGGAAATCTCTACTGCACCATAAAGAACACGACAGTCAGGAAAAAGGTCTAGGCTATAGTTAACACCTTCACATACATATTTCCAAATTGCATGACATTAGTCATGCATGTTAGGCAGATGATACTCCCTCAACTGAGTGAAGACGATGAAAACTGTTTTCATAATCARCAAACCTAAGATAATGTAACTGAAGCAATTAAATGTAAGGAATTACTTTTATTAATAAAAGTGGGTTTTGTACACTGTTGCAAACAACAGTTCAGTTTGTCTGAAGGCAGCAGTGGCTCCTCCCACTCTTCTATAATGTTAAAGTTAGCACTGATTTAGTTCTAGGAAATTGGGCTTTTTTTTCTTTTTCCCCCAAACCTGTCTACTACAAGGGGATTTCAGAGCAGAAAGTGAAATGGAGCATATAGAAAAGATCAGTTTAAGTGCTGACAAGTTTTCTTTGGAATTCGGTGAGCACTTGGCTTCTTCTCAACAGTYTGTACTCATATGCACAGCGCTAGAGGACGGAGGAGGACAAGAGAGAGATACATTCACGTAACAGCAAACAGTACCGTGGCGAGCTCAAAGCAGAGCACACAAGGCGAGCCGTCGGAACAGAAGCATTTCCAGTACTGGACAGTGGGCACTACAGTACATTCAACATGTCTGTCCCCAACGAAAGTTGAGATTCACAGAAAAAAAAAAAAAAGCCAAGCAAAGTGGGACGGAAGAATAAACCACAGACGACACGGTAACTCAGAGAATATTATCTTTTTGTCTAAAAAATAGTGGTTCCCTGAAGCATGGAATGTCTTAATGGGAAAGCTTCTATTCTGTTATCTGAGGAGGCTTCAGTGAAGACTCTGGCCAGTCATATACATCCGGCAGCAGGGAAACATAATTACTCCGCCATATTCTTTCCTTCACATATTTGGCCTTGTCCTCAGGTTCTGGGTATCGGAAAGCCATCTTATTAGCATACAGGTACTCTGTAAGCTGGAAAATAAACAACATCACTGTTTAGGTTCTGACTGTCTCTCAGAGAAATAAAATAGCATTACAACACACACACACACACACACACACACACACACACACACACACACACACACTGTACTTTACTTTTTTCCAAAATGTAAAATATTATTTCCACTCATTTCAAATTATTTCAAACGTGTCAGGTTTGAAAGATATAATAAAAATGATCCGTTATYTCATGAAGGCTTTGATGTGTTCTGGTCACCTTTCCTGATGTAGAAAAGGATGATTAGTATTTCTATACATTCAACAAGTGCTTCTAAGTTCCATGCAGGTGATGGCCAGCCTCCATTGCCATGGCCCTGCTGAAAGGGGCTGTGCTGTTTAGTAGACCCTAATCAAAGCTGCCCCATAGAACAAATGCCAGCTTAACCACGCCTTCACCAACCAGGTGGCAGTGGCGCATGTCTTTAACCCCAGCATTCTGGAGGCAGAGGCAAATGCATCTCTATGAGTTTGAGGTTAGCCTAGTCTATAGATCGAGCTCTAGGACAGCCAGGGCTACACAGAGAAACCCTGTCTACCAAAYAAATAGAACGAAGGAACAGAGACATCCAGATGTCAGCTGTAACCAGGCACACTGTTCYGAAGTATACAGGGCTCACCCAATCCTTCMGGGGCTTCTACTGCCTTCAGAGTGAGTCTTTGTGCATGCAAGTCTTCTTGCTGGGAACTTCCGCTCTTGACTCTAGACAATTCCCCTTCTTACAGTCTGTGCACACTGGTACCTGGACAGTGCTTAGCTTCTACGCATTCCAAGGGGAAACAACCAGGTGTGCATGCCCATGCTAATCCAGTCCTCAGGTCACAGGAGCCTGMATCATGTGGGAATTCTGGGTCTGCCCCAGATCTACTAAACCTCGTAGGACCAAAGCCTTGCGGTACGGCCTGGACTCCTCAGTGAGCKTTCCAGGCAATTCTGAAGCATTTTCCAGGCTGAGATATGTTGCCCAGTGTGATAAACCCTAGTTCTCTAACACTCTAAACTATCTTATATTTTTAGTGCATTTCTCTTCAATATGAAGGGGAGAAAAACATTTGTTCTTGATTAAAATGTAAAAATATGCAAAAATACCATMAATTCTATCATAACAAAAGTTGAATAAACTAAAAGTTCCTAAATTTCTCAGGCCCATCCACTGAAACAACAATGTAAGACAACAAAGAAACTTGAAATTCTGGGCTGGTCCAGTGGTTAGGAGTACCTGCTGCTCTTGCCAAGGACCTGGGTTCAGTTCCCAACACCTACATGGAGACTTACAACTGCCTGTAATTCTGCCTGAATGTTCCAGGAGGYACATTCAATTGTCTACACATTAAGGTGTAGACAAAACACTTATACACATAAAAATAATCTCCAAAAAGGGGAGGAGGGAGGAAGGAAGGAACAAAGAAAGAAAAGATCCAATCAAGAGGGGACAAGACTCTTCAAGGGAGGATGAGACATGTTGTCACAGCACAGTGTGTAGGTAACAAGCAGGCAGCTAAAACAAGAAAGTGCTGCCACAGTCAGTGTAGGCTTGTGTTTAATCTGTAAGACCACAAGGCCGAGGATCAGAGTGGTTCCCACTAGCAATTTCTGCCCAACAGACAGACAGGCTGATAAAAAGRCTGAGTCAGCAACAGATCAAGAGCCCTTGTTGGCCGTGCGTGCAGGCAGGGTGACTGGCACCAAAGCGAGGAGAGCAGCGGCCCAGTTCTGATGCACACCTCTCCAGGCTCTGGACTATAAGGTGGGGCATGGCAGGCTCCAGTGGGCACAGAGCTGTGCGTATTTTCCTAAAACTTTTCTCTTAAAAAGGAAAGCCAGCCTCTGAAGCCACAGCATTCCCTCCCTTCCCCAGGCCAGGAGTCAACACGCCCGAGCTGCCAATCCTGCAGTAACCCGGAATAGGTAGGYCTCCTTCACTGTGTCAAACACAACACACTAGCTTGGGCTACATCACACCCTTCTTAAACAAAACCTGAGAATGTGTACCACATAAATTTTCCTTCTAAATATTGAAAAMTTATGCCTAATATGCTTGTATTACTTGGACAAGAAAGTGTTATTAGCGTTTATGTAAAATGGGGTAAATTACTTACTTTAATAGCTATGTTAGCAGAAACTTCCTGAATGTTAGCAAGTGACGGGTAAAGCCTCCCCTGGGCCAACTCTTCATCTGTTAATTGAGTTGTCAGCGCCTGCAAGGAAAACCAGCATCATATATTTGTGTAAACAGAAGAATCTAGTAAAATGGAAAGAGCGTTGGGGAAACAAAATTATAGACAACAGAACCTTTATTTCTTTTTAGGACTACACTAAACCAATGTAGAAATTAAAACTGCTCATCAAGGGGGCTGGAGAGCACTAG
>BDUI01003904.1:24871-36329 GCA_002335545.1 Apodemus speciosus
GGCGGCTCTCCTTCCATGGGTGACACCTGTCTCCTCTGCTTGTCCACAGCTGAACATCCTGGCTTGCGGAGTCGTGGGCTCCTACTCTGTGGTGTTGGCTGTTAGCAGTTACATGTTCACAAGCCTCTCCTACATCACCCTAAACGTCCTCAGGAGAGCTCTCAATGTGGATTTCCGAGGGGTGTTCATCAGAGTGCCTTTCCAGACCGACGGTAAGACGCTGGGCTGATGGCTAACTAGGCGTGCTGACTAACCCCCTCACAGGAGCATGTAAGCTTCACCTGGGGCTGCAAGAGGAGACGTGGTACAGATGCCATGAGAGTGCTCCTGCCGGTAACCAAAGGACTTGGATGTCTAAGGCCCTGGGCACTCATCCTTCCAAACAGCTAAGTGGGCCTTGCTGTCTGGGCTTGCCTGCCTGTCCATTCTCAGATAGGGACCCTGCTTGACATACAAGGGTGGGGGAGGATGAGGAATGAGAGTCGCACCGATTTAATTCACTGTGTCCTTGTCTCCTCACTTCCATGAAGATGTGGTTTATTTTCAATGTAGTGATCATGTCRTTACCTTAATTAGAAGATTCTGTCAATTACTGATTTTCTATCTTAATTTGTCTTGGAGACAGGGGTCTCACCCTGTAGCTTAGGCTAGCCTCAAATCAACACTGATCCTCCTGTCTCTACCTTCCCTGAGATGTTGAGTGTGGACCCCAACATATGGCTTGTGTTAACTCTTTAAAGGAAACAAAGAACATACTACACATTCACAGAGTCTTTAAACTGTGTTGGTTTCAGACAAGTTTAAAGGCCTAGGTAGAGAAGCATACCTTAGAATTGGGACGTAGGAACAGTACAACTGTGACTGTTACATTTTTTTTTTTACAGCAAATCTTTGCCTGTACTTAGAGACGACAATCAAGATCTTCCCCTTTAGATGAGAGGTCAGACAGGAGACCTTGTGTTCAGAGAATTTTCTCCCTGGGAGTGTGGGGTCTAGGCAGTGTCTACCCCTACCTTTCTAAGGTCTCAACCTAAGGTTGATTCCACCAGAGTTCTCTGTAAGAAGCAGCGAGTTTACTGGGCTTAGAGTTTGGGGAAGAGGCTGTCTTCAAGAGGTTGGGTGAGCCAGGGCAGCCACACTGGAAAGTCTGCACACAGTCCAGGTGGTGGCATTCCCAGAGCCATGCCTCTGCCGGATGCTTGGTCAAATCTGGCATGTCATCTCACATTGCCTTGTGTCCCATCCATGTAGGCAGCCGGGCCCCCTGGGAGTATGAGGAGAGTAGCTAGGGCGGCCATGTCTGTGGGCACTGCTCGGGGAAGGGCCAGGGAGCCTCAAGGCCAGCTTTCACTACCTGCTCCAACTTCTGGATGCCTGTGGTAGAGGAGCCTGCTGTGGTGTCTCCTCACGCCTTGTCTTGAAAGTGAGGAAATACATTTGGACAGACATCCGAAATTGGAAAGACATGCATTTAGCCTGCAAAGAGAAGCACTGGTGCACCCGAAATGTTAAAACAGTTCAGAACCAGGCGTGTTCCTACACATCTGCACTCCTAGCACTCAGGAAACTGAAGCAGGAGGATTGCCCAAATAGTGAGTTTCAGGTCAGGATTGAATACAGAATTAAGACCATCATCTTGAAAAATAAAAAGGAATAAAAGGGAGGTGAGGGAGGAAAGAGAGAAAAGCATCAAGGAAAGGGAAAGAAAAGGAGAAGTCGGGGCCGGGAAGGGCGGCTCTGCATCGTGAGGACCCGGGTTCAGAGCCCTGTGTAAAAAGCCGATTGTGACAGCATGCATAGGTAACTCCAGSGAGTGGCGCTTGCTGGGCGGCTGCTCTGTCTGGTCAGGTTCAATGGGACAGGCTGCCTGTCCGAACAGCACGGTGGATTACAATAGAGGAAGACACCTGCCGCCCACGCAGGCCTCCGCACACACGCATCTGCACACACCACACATACAATCAAAAATTGGTGGTTCYRTGGCTCATGTATATAATCTTGGTATTCAAGAGAAGAAGGCAGGAGTATTGCCCTAAGTTTAGGGCTAGTCTGGGCTATAACTTGAGACACACTGAAAAGTAAAACCAACCCACCATACAAAATCCCATGAGTACAAAGGTTACCTCTCTCCTTTAGACTACATCATCCTGGCCGTGTGGGGGATGCTGGCTGTCAGTGGAATCACACTTCAGATTCGAAGAGAAAGGGGACAGCCGCCTTTCCCGCCCCACCCCTACAAGCTATGGAAGCAAGAGAGAGATCGCAGAGTGACCAACATTCTGGACCCCAGCCATCACATCCCTCCCCTGAGAGAGAGGCTTTATGGCCAGGTCGCCTGGATCAAAGAGCTCTTCCAGAAGGAACAGCCGGCTGGGGAGCGGACACCCCTGCTTCTGTAGAAGGCTGTGGGTCGGTGTGCTTGCCCTGGAGCTGTCCCAGGGCCAGTGTGGGGTCAGCTGGGGTGGGCGATGGGGTGACGCCCCTGTTGATGTACAGCAGTGGAGTTAGAGGGTTCTAAGTGGTAAGGTGAGAAAAATCACCAAAAAGTTGGTTGTAGATGTTTTTCCTCATTTTCCACAATCTTGAGAAGTTACATTTTGGTTTATAAATAGATGATTGATGTCTTTTATAAAACACACCAAAAAAATAAAAAATGTCTCCTTAAAGCCCTAGTGTTTTGTTCTTGTAGCTTCTTGGACAGTTACAACTCAGTCTGAACCTGTGGAGGGGAGGCAGGCAGTGGGTATTTATTTGCTTTGTGTGTAGTTTAGGGATTTGATTCTGGGCCCTTGAATGTCAAGACTAAGAGGAAAGTAACTCCCCCTTTTCCTTAAAAGCAGTCTGATTATTTGGCTCCATCTCATATTAAAACCAGGAACCCTTTTCATTTTTTTCAATATTCAAACGATTTATTTTAAAAACTGTGGCAAACTATCCTAAAATGTATCAATGTAGATTTCCTGTTGTTTTGCCAGTTAGTGCTTGAAGTGGTGAATTAAATAACTAAGTTATTTCTGTAATCTAAAATAGCTCAGTGTATTAAAGATAATATAACTTTTATATGAGTAAGTTATTTATAGCCCATTTTTGTTTTGGCCTATTTTTGTTTTGGGGCCATTTAAAGCAGTGTTGGCTGCTGACCCTTCTTTCTTAGGTTGCATTAGTTGGTGACTGTATTTTGTCAAAGAGAAGTCAATGAGACCTTCTTCCTAGCACCCTGTGAAGTTGTGCATAAACAAAACCCTTGTACTCCGAGGCTCAGAGGAATCACTCAGCCAAGCTGCTGCAAGGCCACCAACCTGGGCTCCGTAAGGAGGGCCATGCTCTTTTGACTCCTCTGAACACCAGGCTCTGGGTTGTGAGCTGGTGTCCCTAATGTGTGTGACGCACAGTGCGCTGGTGTGTCAGTGGTGTGCTCCCTTAGTTACCACTACTTAACCTTTGATGGTGCTTCTTAGTTTCTTCACAGCATGACTAGCCTTGACATTTCAGGGTGTGGGTGGAGTCTTCAGTTCTGGCTTTGAAAAAAGGTTTTCAAGTTAAAAAGTAATGAAATATTATAAAATGAACCCCTTTTGGTTCATTTCTGAAAATTCTTGTCTGTTATTCAGCAATAATTTCTTTTCTTAAAAAATTGCTATAGGGTGTCTGGCTTCTGTCACATGCTTGTATTTTAGTTGTGCTGATTGTTGGAGAACTAAATTTTCTGTACTGTCGGAACACTGCCTATCAGAGCTATAAAAGGCAGAAGGTACTTTGGGAGAATATATAATATTTGTAAATTTTCATAATTTTTAATAATACCATTTGTATACTTTTTGTAATAAATATATACTTTGAAAAAATGCTTATGTCCTGCTTATTAGGTTGTCTCCAGGAGTTTGTACCAGTCATGTTTGTACTTATATAAAGTTAAACTGGAAAATACAGTTGTTTTAAAAACTTCACTTACGGATAACAGGAAGTGAAGGGAACCTAGAGTGATATGTTAGGTTTATGTATATTTAAGTGTATTTACTTATTTTTTTTTCATTTATTGACTTTACATCCCAATATCAGACCCCTTTCTCCCATCCCCGCCCCAGCTCCTTCTCCCATCCCCCTAGTCTTCTCTTCAGAGAAGGGGGAGATCTGCGGGCTATCACTCCATCCTGGAACATCAAGTCACTGCAGGACTAGGCGCATCCCATTGAGGCCAGACAAGGCAGCCCAGTTGGTAGAACAGGGTCCACAGGCAGGCGACAGTCAGGGTAAGCCCCTTCTCCAGTTGTTAGAGGACCCGCATGGAAAGCGAGCTACACATCTGCTACCTATGTACAGAGGACCTGGGGCCAGCCCATGCTTGCTTGCTCTTGGTGGTGGTTCATCTCTGGGAGCCCCCAAGGGTCCAGGTCAGTTGACTCTGTTGGTTTTCCTGTGGAGTCCCTGTCTCCTTTGGGTCCCTCAATCCTCTCCTGACTCTTCCACAAGACTCCCTGTGCTCCATCTAACCATCTAATGTCTGGCTATGTGTCTCGGCATGTTTCYACTGGCTGCTGGGTGGAACCTCTCAGAGGAYAGTTATGCTAGGCTCCTGTCCGCAAGCACAGCAGAGTATCATTAATAGTGTCAGGAGTTAGTTCTTGCCCATGGGATGGGTCTCAAGTTAGGCCATTGGTGGGCCATTCCCTTAGTCTCTGCTCCATCTTTGTCTGTGCACATCTTGTAGGAAGGACAGGTTTTGGGTTAACGTTTTGTGTGTGGGTTGCTGGAGTCCTGACTGGCCGTAGGAGGTGACTCCTACGATATGGYAGCCAGGCTCCATATCCCCCACTGCTAGGAGTCTCAGCTAGTCACCTACATAGACTCTTTGGCATGTTCTGGAGATGCCCTGCCCCTGCCCACCACCAATTCTGTTCTCGTTTGCTCTCCCTACACCTAATTCCCCCCTAGTCCCCTCCCCATCCCATTACCCACCCAGTTCCCTCCCTCGATCCACCTCCAATATCTAATCTCCCCTAATACAGAACTAAATAGAATTCTTTTTCTTTAAATAACTAAAGTATTAGTTATTTAAGATTTAAATGTTTTTAATAATATTTTCATTTATTGGATATATTATTCTTTATTTACATTTCAAATGTCCCTTTTCCCAGTTTCCACTCTCCCCCTGCTTCTATGAGGGTGTTCCTCCACCCACCCCACTCCTACCTCCCTGCCCTCAAATCTACACTGGGGCATCTATCAAGCCTTCATAGGACCAAGGGCCTCTCCTCCCATTGATGTCTGACAAGACAATCCTCTGCTACATATGCAGCTAGTACCCCTTGGTTGATGGCTTAGTCCCTGGAGTTCTGGAAAGTCTGGTTGGTTGATTATTGTTGTTCTTCCTATGAGGTTGCAAACCCCTTCAGCTCCTTTAGTCCTTTCTCTAACTCCCCCATTGGGGACCCTGCACTCAGTCCAATGGTTGGCTGYGAGCATCCGCCTCTGTATTTGTAAGGCTCTGGAAGAGCCTCTCAGGAGTCATATTCAGCTTTCAGCAAGCATTTCTTGGCATCTACAATAGTGTTGGGGTTTGGTGACTGTATTATGGGATAAATCCCCAGGTGGGACAGTCTCTGGATGGCCTTTCCTTCAGTCTCTGCTCTACACTTTATCTACATATTTGCTCCTGTGAGTATTTTGTTCCCCTTCTCAGAAGAACCAAAGCACCCACACTTTGGTCTTCCTTCTTCTTGAGCTTTATGTAGTCTGTGAATTGTATCTGGAGTATTCAGAGCTTTTGGGCTAATATCCACTTATCAGTGAGTGAATACTATGTGTGTTCTTTTGTGATTGGGTTACCTCACTCAGGATATTTTCTAGTTCCATCCATTTGCCTAAGAATTTCATGAATTCACTGTTCGTAATAGCTGAATAGTACTCCATTGTGTAAATATACCTCATTTTCTGTATCCATTCCTCTGTTGAAGGACATCTGGGTTCTTTCTAGCTTCTGGCTATTATAAATAAGGCTGCTATGAACATAGTGGAGTATGTGTCCTTATGACATGTTGGAGCATCTTCTGGGTTTATGCCCAGGAGTGGTATAACTGGGTCCTCAGGTAGTACTATGCCCAATTTTCTGAGGAGCTGCCAAACTGATTGCCAGAGTGGTTGTACCAGCTTGCAATCCTACCAGCAATGGAGGAGTGATCCTCTTTCTCCACATCCTCAACAGCATCTGCTGTCACCTGAGTTTTTGATTTTAGCCATTCTGACTGGTGTGAGGTGGAATCTTCGGGAGGAATCACCATCCCTGACCTCAAGCTGTATAACAGAGCAATAATGATAAAACCTGTATGGTATTGGTACAGAGACAGGCAGAAAGATCAATGGAATAGAATTGAAGACCCAGAAATGAACCNTATGGGATAAATCCCCAGGTGGGACAGTCTCTGGATGGCCTTTCCTTCAGTCTCTGCTCTACACTTTATCTACATATTTGCTCCTGTGAGTATTTTGTTCCCCTTCTCAGAAGAACCAAAGCACCCACACTTTGGTCTTCCTTCTTCTTGAGCTTTATGTAGTCTGTGAATTGTATCTGGAGTATTCAGAGCTTTTGGGCTAATATCCACTTATCAGTGAGTGAATACTATGTGTGTTCTTTTGTGATTGGGTTACCTCACTCAGGATATTTTCTAGTTCCATCCATTTGCCTAAGAATTTCATGAATTCACTGTTCGTAATAGCTGAATAGTACTCCATTGTGTAAATATACCTCATTTTCTGTATCCATTCCTCTGTTGAAGGACATCTGGGTTCTTTCTAGCTTCTGGCTATTATAAATAAGGCTGCTATGAACATAGTGGAGTATGTGTCCTTATGACATGTTGGAGCATCTTCTGGGTTTATGCCCAGGAGTGGTATAACTGGGTCCTCAGGTAGTACTATGCCCAATTTTCTGAGGAGCTGCCAAACTGATTGCCAGAGTGGTTGTACCAGCTTGCAATCCTACCAGCAATGGAGGAGTGATCCTCTTTCTCCACATCCTCAACAGCATCTGCTGTCACCTGAGTTTTTGATTTTAGCCATTCTGACTGGTGTGAGGTGGAATCTTCGGGAGGAATCACCATCCCTGACCTCAAGCTGTATAACAGAGCAATAATGATAAAACCTGTATGGTATTGGTACAGAGACAGGCAGAAAGATCAATGGAATAGAATTGAAGACCCAGAAATGAACCYACACACCTATGTTTACTTGATATTTGAACATCCAAAAAGACAGCATTTTAAACAAATGATGCTGGTTCTACTGGCAGTCAGCATGTAGAAAAATGCAAATTGATCCATTCTTATCTCCTTGTACAAAGCTCAAGTCCAAGTGGATCACGGACTTCCACATAAAACCAAATACACTGAAACTTATAGGAGAAAGTGGGGAAGAGTCTAGAACACGTGGGCACAGGGGAAAATTTCCTGAACAGAACACCAATGGTGTATTGTCTAAGAGCTAGAATCAACAAATGGGACCTCATAAAATTGCAAAGCTTCTGTAAGGCAAAGGACACGGYCAATAGGACAAAACAGCAACCAACAGACTGGGAAAAGATCTTTACCAATCCTACATCTAATAGAGGGCTAATATCCAATATATACAAAGAACTCAAGAAGTTAGACTCCAGAGAATTAAAGAACCCTATTAAAAAAATGGGGTAGAGAGCTAAACAAAGAATTTTCAACTGCAGAATATCGAATGGCTGAGAAGCACCTAAAGAAATGTTCAACATCCCTAGTCATCAGGGAAATGCAAATCAAAACTAAACAGAATTCTTAACAGAGGAATCTTGAATGGCTGAGTAGCTCTCAGAGGAACATGCAACATCCTTAGTCATCAGGGAAATGCAAATCAAAATGACTCTGAAATTTATACCCAYCAGAATGGCTAAGATCAAAAAAGTGGCAAAACATGCTGGCAAGGATGTAGAGCAAGGGGACACTCCTCCATTGCTGATGGGAGTGCAAATTTACAACCACTCTGGAAATCAGTTTCTCTCGGAAAATTGGAAATAGTTCTACCTGCTATACCCAGCTATACCACTTTTGGGCATGTACCCAAAAGATGCCCCACCATACCACAAGGCACTTGCTCAGCTATGTTCATAGCAGCCTTATTCGTAATAGACAGAAACGGAAACCTAGATGTCCCACACCTGAAGAATGGATAAAGAAAATGTGGTTCATTTACACAGTGGAATATTATTCAGCTATAAAAACRAGAGCATCATGAATTTTGCAGGCAAGTGGATAGAACTTGAGAATATCATCCTGAGTGAGGTCACCCAGACCCAAAGGACATGCATGGTATGTTAGTGGATATTAGCCAAAAAGCACAGGATATCCATGATATACCCCACAGACCAAAGAATCCAAGTAAAATGGATTCTAAGGAAGTGTCTAAGGAAGGATGCTTGAATCTTTCTCAGAAGGAGAAATAAAGTATTTTTTGAGACAGGATCTCATGTGGCCCAAGCCAGCCTTGAACTTGCTATGTTGCTAAGGATGACCCAAGTGATCTGAGACTAGCTTGGTGTAAACATAGGTCACTAGGGGGGGTCAGGCTCCACATGCTCTCGGCCAGATTAAAGTGTGTGTGTGTGTCGTGTTGCATTTATTTACTTCCTCCTTTTTGGCCTTTTGTCTTGACAGTAGGTGTTAATACAGTCCCCTTCTAAAGCAAGCTGGTATTTGAGAAACTCTTAGGCTAACACTGAGCCATAGGTTCCTGCTGGGATCTGAGAATGGAAGGACAGGGACACCTCTATTTTAAAGGAGTCAAGAACAGAGTGCTAAGTCAGTAGGGAGCCCGGATGCCAAACAGCTCCCTCTTCTGGGGTTATACTCAAAGTTCCCATGTATTCTTCCTCCCCATGCTCTTTGGGAAGAATGGTCTGTATCCCAGATTAATAATTCCATTACGAGTACAGGGTTAACTGCTGGTACTTGCTTAAGGCTTCAGTGGTTTGAAAGAGTGGGCTAGCTGATCTATTTTGCTGAAATGGAAAAAGAATGCATGGGATGATGTTATTAACTTAAAAAAAAAAAATCAGAAGTCAAGAACCCAGTGCAGAATCTCTAAGTGGCTCAGGGAGTAAAARCACTTGACCTCAAATCTGGAGACCTGAAGTCGGTCCTTGCAGCTCTTAACAGTGGAAGGAGAGGACGCACACCACAGAATCATCTGCTGGTCTCTAGAGCATGTGTCGCGGCATGTGTGTGCTGTGTCATGTGTGTGCTGCAGCATGTGCCACACATACAGACAGTTATATATATTTAAACAAGTCCAGTACAATACAGTTTCAGCTGTTTGTACATACACCTTTACAAATAACCAGACAGGTTTCTGAGACTCAGGAAATGTGCAGTAAGTTCGGGGGTTGGGAATAAGGTGGTGGGAAGAGAYCTACTAACTAGTTGTATTTGTAGTTACACCCTCACTTTCCTTTAAAGATAAAGGGTAAAGGTGAATGTGGCCTTGGCTTGAGGATGTGCTCTGTGGTAGAGGGAAGGCCCTGCCGGGTTCTATCTCAAGTGCCTTCTCCAGGTAAGAGCTAATGTCTAGTGATTTCAACACGACTCACAGTATATAAAGAGGTACATGTGGAATGCCTACTACTTCGCTTTTTTTTTTTTAAAAAAATCTTCAAAGTGGCCAAACCTGCTGACCTTTGCTATTTCGATTAGGAGCCAGCCTTCACCTGAATTTCCCCAGGACCTTGAGAATTGTTTAGGCCCTAATTCTAGACTTTGCCTCAGTGCTTTTTACAAGTTCGAGGACTACAAGAGCAGGCCCTGTCCCAACTAAGCCACCTCCCAAGCCCTGTAGGTGTGTAACTTAACACCTTTATTATGTGCCTTAGGTTTTTCTTGTTGCTTTAAACCACACCAAGTGTGTCCTGACAATGACTTCTTACTGTAGTTTGTTTTTTTAGAAATGGTTTAGTCCTAGAACTCATTTTGTCAACTAGGCTAGCCTCAAACTCCCAGAGATCCACCCGCTTCCGCCATCCAAGTGCTGGGATCAAAGGTGTGTGCCACCACTGCCCAGCCTAAGATTGAATGTTATTACCCACCCTACTGTGGCTTGGACTAGCATCAGCAGGCATTCCTGCATAAACAACCAGCAGGATTTGCTAACAAATTCAAGGCAAGATATWAAAAAAACCTAAAGTCTAAGGCGCTACCATCTTTGTGCCCTGCAGTTCCCTTGCAAGGACAGGGAACACTTTACAAGTTTGGGGATGAAGAGTTGGCTTTGGGCAGTTTCAGCCTGAAATGTCTCTATGGTAGTTACAGACAGATTRGTGTGGAGGAAYTGAGAGCTGTAAGCAGGAGCTGTAAGTCTGAGAGTCCCAGGGCATKAAAGTACTATGCAGGTTATAGACTGCGTGAAACCTTGAGAAAAATGAGGGGAGTCACAGGAATAAGGCATGTATGTGCACAAACACACATGCATACACATACCCATGAATGCACTGGCGCAAACAGCACCCCCCCCCCCCAAACAGGCCCAAGGGCTGAGGATGCAGCTTAGTGAAGAGCACTTGTATATAAAGTTCTGGATTTAAACCCTAGCACCGCTTTTCCCCTCAGCAAAGAGACAACGTGTATTTAAGAAATGTGAGCTTTGTTTTCAAATTAACCCCGAGACCAGGCCGGTTTTAAACACTCATCTTTACTGACAAAATAGGCTCCTCTTCAGCACGCTCTCATACATAAGCTTRAMGCTGTTTTCTTTTTTTGGGGGGGGAGGGAGGATGGAAAACTTGCTAAAAACAAAGCAAATGTCTTTCAATATTCACAACCTTAAAATTATATCCAAGAAGACAAAGGATAAATAATTTTTTATAAAAATAATTACTTCTCAAATAATGTTTCACAATAGAACTGCTCAACACATTGATTCCAACTCATCTCAACTACGCAGCCTTTCTTTTTAAAATTCTGGCCTGGGACAAAACTACATGAAAGAATGTACCATTAAATTAAGGGTTACTTTCCAAAAACCAATAGAAAAATCTTAAAACTAAATTCACTTGTATATAAAATATTAAGGCCTCTGCATGAGAACGGTTTAACGTCTGGGGTGCTGGCCCTCTCCTAACAGACCTGTGACCCCACTCCCCTCAGACTGCAGAATGAAAGGCTCTCAACTGAAAAGTCCTCTGAATGTTGCCAATACATGAAATCACACATAAAATTACACTGCAAAGTAATATGTACTTAACAAATGATATACTGAAAAGTCTAACTTTCTATCTGTGCTGATTTCAGTATGGACTTCACATGCAAGCATAGTGTGTTTTAGCCATATTTCGCAATCTTTTACTCTTTTATTCTTATCACTACAACAGTTCGGGTTGCAGTTGGTGGTAAAGCACACTTCTGTAGCCTGTGGCCGTAAGGAGCTCTTTTTTAAGTGATAAGCACGATGC
>BDUI01003904.1:93976-107462 GCA_002335545.1 Apodemus speciosus
ACCATGAAATAATGCTTTATGGATTATCTTTTTTGGTACTTTCCTACAGTTGTCCCCAGTTTTGACCAGTGAAGTCCACAGTGTCCGAGCTGGGCGGCATCTTGCTACCAAGTTGAAYGTYCTAGTCCAGCAGCATTTTGACTTGGCTTCRACGACCATCACAAACATTCCTATGAAGGTRGGCAGYTCTGAGAGCTCTTCTGTGCYTTTTATTGTTTGCTTGACATGCCTTATTCACTTTAATTGAACCTTTACTTTTTCTCCCCATATCATATTTTGTTTTGCTAGCCCACATTCAGTGTCTTTGAACAGGTCAGTAAATACTGAAAATCAAAAAGAAAGGATCACAGAACAAAATGTAGTATTACTATTTCTAATAAGAACATATCGTGAGATTCTTAAGAACTATGTTCTTATTATTTTTTTATCAAAATCTATATTATAAATTATTTCTCTGTGATTCTTTTCCTGAGAGCTGTATAATTAGATTTAACTTGTATATTTGAGTGGATCTTTTATTTCCTGTACTTTCATTCTTACCCTTCCAAGTGTAAAAATGTTGATAAAGGTCTGACTAGCGAAAAACAGCCCATGGCTTCCAGTTGATTTAGCTCTTCAGATAGGGAGCCGTGGGTATGMGTCTGTGGTTACACCAATGGGCTTTGCTTAGGAGTCTSTCACTCTATTTATGCTTTCATTAAGTCGTCAGGACTAAGCAACATGCCTGGTCCACAGTAAACTTCAAATGAGTCATTACTAAATTGGGTTCATACTGTAACAAAATTTATGGACTTTCTTGAAGTCCAGTTACAACTTTTTTTCTTTTTATTATTATTG
The DNA here is from genome assembly GCA_002335545.1 of Apodemus speciosus. Classification (NCBI taxonomy): domain Eukaryota; kingdom Metazoa; phylum Chordata; class Mammalia; order Rodentia; family Muridae; genus Apodemus; species Apodemus speciosus. The sequence goes on from BDUI01003904.1 coordinate 94,814, forward strand.
AGACAAGGTTTCACTTTATAGTTCATGCTGGCTTGAAATGTGTGATCCTCCTGACTCAACTTCCCTAATGCTAGGCCCACAGTTGTGAATCATAGTGCCCAGCCTTGTTTTCAGTTCTTTTGCCATTATCTCATGGAAACTAAATTGCATGAGAAGTCTTAGATTTTCATTTTTCATCTTCCCACCATGGTTGGCTGGTTCTTTGCTAGGAGTTCTAGGAGACCTGTAGCAGGCATTTGATGAGAGACAGTGAACAAGTAAAACTTTGTAACAAACTCCAGCTTGTGTCTGAGTTGAAACAGAATTGCCAGGAAGGCAGGAGGTGACTTGCTCGATGATACTGTGCCTCTGTAGTCTGTGTTCTTTCTGTTAATAGATAATATAAAAAACAAGTTACTAAACTTGTTTATTAGTTAGTATTTGCTGTTTTAAATAAGTGATGTTCATTAATTCACTGCAGGTATTTAAAGATGCTATTGCCTATTTTTAAGTTATTTTAAGTTCAATTTACATAAATTATTCCAATGATATTATATTTGGGTATTAAAACTATTGGCAAGAAAATACATTTGTAGTAAAATTCAAAATTCTACAAGAGTCATTTGTGTTAATTCTGACATGAGAAAGTTATTACCTGTGCCTGTGTTCAGCGAATAGTTCTACAATAGTTTGTTACACTGTTGAAAAGTATTGCATCTTTAAATAAATGAGAGCAAAACATCCTTTTATTTAGCTAATGTTGTAGAATATATTTGACCTCACTTTCAGCAAAAAGCAAAGTGAGTAATTTATTTAATTATTTTGAAAGCAGACCCCAGTTATTTAAAATGTCTTAACCTTTGTTAAAGGAAGAGCAGCATGCCAACACATCCGCCAACTATGACGTGGAGCTACTTCATCACAAAGATGCACATGTAGATTTCCTGAGAAGTGGTAAGAGGCGTTACCCAGGATTCTCACCAAGCACACAGACTGAGCTCATCTTTGTCCAACTTCCCGTGCAGCATCCTTTCTGTCAACTTAATACAAATTACATTCACCTGGGGAAAGGGCATCTCAACTAGAAAATCAATTTCATCAGATTGGCTTGTGGCTGTTTGTGGGGCATTTTCTTAATTGCTAATTGATGTACCCACTGTGGGTACTGCCATCCCTGGGCAGGTGGGTGGGGTATATTCAGAGAAAGGTAGCTGAGCAAGCCAGGATAAGCAAGCTGGTAACCAGCTTTCCTCCATGGCCTCTTCAGTTCCTGTCTTCAGGTCCATAACTGGAGCTCCTGCTTTGGCTTCCCATGATGAAGRACTCTGACTTATACGCTGAAGTAAACCCTGCCCTCCCCAGGTTGCTTTTGGTCCTGGTTTTTATCACACTAACAAAGCAACTGGGACAGTGTCTGTTGAACTGGTACTCTGTAGAGTTTGCTTTCTCCTTCAGGCTGATTCCCATCACTGCACCCTCGTGCTTTAGGGTGAAAGGGAGTGCTTTAGCAAAGGTTTTGTCATGACAGCAGCTCTGCGTTTCTATATTTCACTTTCTGTGTTTAAAAACCACAGATGCTGTAGCAGGATGAATTGTAATATTTCATTCACTCCTAAAGTTGAATGACACTTTTAAGGTTTGAAGACTGTTTACATTCCTAAGGCTTTTCTATGTAGATTGGTGCTGACAGTTACAGGACTGACATTGACAACTCACGTGCGCAGTCATTCTAGAGCATAATTGTGAGCCAGCTGGGGTCATATGTCTATGGAATCTTAGGATTCACTGACTGAATTACTAGCAGGAGAAAAACTGCTGTGATAAATGTATTTACTGATGTTAGCAAGGGAATATAGAAAACTTCTGTTTGAAAATATTACTTGTGGAGATTCTAAGAGCCCATGAGATGATGTCAGTTTTTAAGACTTTTCTTTTAACTTAGAAGATTGTATAACATTGCCTTGGCTATGGAGATATTTCTTGTCTGTGGAGATGGCTTAGTGGGTAGAAGCACCTCTTTGAAAGCCTGTACAGCCACAGTTTGGAGCAGAGACTGTAGGTCCCAGAAGGCATTAGCTATACCCATGCCTTTACACTGCACATATGTACACATAAATAACACCTTTTTGCCACTGTAAAGTGCTCCTGTGGCACTAGGAGCAGAGCCCTGTGATAAACAGAGAAGGCTGCATGTGGTTGTGACTCTGACCTTTTGACAAGCTGTACTGAGGAGGGACACCAGAGCAGGATCTCAATTAGCAGTAGGCTTGTACTTTAGCCTGAGCATCTCCCCTAAGCTCCATATCTTATGTATTGTGCTGCTTGTGTCAGTACTCCATCTGAAAGTCAGCACTCCCAGAACAGCCAGGGAGCTTTGTGATGGAGATGCGGCACTTTCGGGGGGGGGGGGGGGGGGGGGGCCGTTTTTTTTTTTTTTTTTTTTTTTTTTTGGTTTTTTAAGGCAGGGTTTCTCTGTGTAGCCTGGGCTGTCCTGGAACTCACTCTGTAGACCAGGCTGGCCTCAAACTCAGAAATCCGCCTGCCTCTGCCTCCCAAGTGCTGGGATTAAAGGCATGCACCACCACTGCCCAGCTTGTTTTTTTAATTTCATTTTGTGTTTTTCTGATACAACCATTTCTGCATCTCTGCTACCACTAGCTGCTTCCTGAATGAAACCTATTATTTTTTTCACCTAGCGTCCCAAGGAAACTTCCTAAACGTATCCACTCTTGATGGGTTGGTTAGTCAGGTAAACTGAGAATGTAGCCCCTGTGTTCTCATGGCCTACATTGCAGATCTCCCTCTGTTGGCTCCCTGTTCCCTGCTGCAAAGATCTTAACATCTGCTGTCCTCTCTGCTCGGAATGCTTTCTCCTCTTTTCCTTTAATTTCTACACCATTCTCTGAGAACTTAAGCCAATCTTTATATTTAAAAGAGGCTTTTCCAGTGCTTTAGAATAGGTCATACCTCTGTGCTGGAGGCTCTCACAGCATATATATATGTGTGTGCGTGTGCGTGCGTGCGTGTGTGTGTGTGTGTGTGTGTGTGTGTGTGTGTGTGTTGTAATTTCAAATTTGTCCACTGTTGGATTGGCACATCTGCTCTGCTACACTGCAGGTTTCATGAAGGCAAAGGTACTGACTGCTCTGCTTGCTTATATATTTACTTCCAGAACCTTTATTACTGGATATTAAGACAGTGACCCAAATTACTTAAACCAGTGAATGAAAAATAAAATGAAAAATTTGGAGGGAAATTACTTATCGATGCTAACCATAGTTTATATCCATCTTCTATTTGGCCTTTTCCACTGAGACGTTTTAGAAAGTGTGTTCTCATAGAGCTCGTCTCTCTTCCAGAGTTTAAACTTTCTTTGAAAACTTACCCACCACTTTGAAGTTGGTGACCTCCTTAGTGAAGTTAATGTTTCTATGACCTCTCTAAAGGTGACAGCCACGCGGGGGGCAGCAGCAGAGAAGGGCCATTTAAAGAGACAGTAACCCTGAAGTGGTGTACACCCAGGACCAACAGCATTGGTAAGGAGGAGCGCTGGGGAGCTAGAGCACGCGCAGAGGTCTGTAAGTGTGAAGTCGGACCTCAAGGTTCTTTTTGAATTTGGTTTTTCATTGCCTTAACCGACTCAGTAAGCAGATTTTCTTTCTTTTAGGTGTAGGATATTATATTCTTTCAAGTCAGTGTTTTTTTTTTTTTTTCTATTTCAGAATTACACTATTGCACTGGAGCTTACCGAATTTCACCTGTTGATGTAAATAGTAGACCTTCTTCCTGCCTCACGAATTTTCTCCTCAATGGTAACCATCATTTAATGGCTTGCCTTCAGTTATTGTTAAGTGGGGTCGTTCATGTCATGATGGTCTATTTACCAAGATTGCTTTAAATTCATGTGATTGGAAATAGCCTTTAACAGTTTGGCTGGGGGCAGAAATTTACTCTCTTTCTGACTTCCAGGTTTTATATCTAAATGAGTTTTATCCAACATAATTTTAAGAATTTTTATTAGAAATTTGGTCTTTAGTGTCTGACTTAACACTTTTTTGGAAGCTTAGGGTAATCTTAAGTTTTGGAACTATTGATTAAAAGTCTGTGCTTTTTTCCAAGGTTATTTTCATTTCAGTGTTCAGTTTGATTATCGTGATATGTAAAATCTAAATTCAACAGTATTTGGCACATGAAATAGAAACAATTATACCAAAAAGGTGGCATTGTGAATGGGGATTGAGACTATGCCTTTTCCTCAGATACTTTGTAGCATTAATAACCTGAGAATTCCTCAGTAGTTTAATTTTGTTTTTGAATGTTTAGGAGGAAATTTTTATGTGAACTTGAAATTCACTAAAGCAAACATGCCATTATAATTGTGAAAATAGCTGTATACCTGTGTAAACCTTGAAGAGTATGAGAGAAGCTAAATATTAGGAGAGAAGTGTAGATACACCAGCTTAGCAATGCTGGTTAAAATATAGCTGTTTGAGTTTTGTTACTGACAGCTTGATCTTGCTTCTGACAGGTCGATCTGTGTTGCTGGAGCAGCCACGGAAGTCAGGTTCCAAAGTCATCAGTCACATGCTTAGCAGCCACGGAGGAGAGATCTTTTTGCATGTCCTTAGCAGTTCTAGATCCATTCTGGAAGATCCACCTTCGATTAGTGAGGGCTGTGGAGGAAGAGTTACAGACTACCGGATCACAGTGAGACTTCTTAAAAAATGTTTATTATATGTGTATGAGTGTATTGTCTCTATATGCCATGTGCACACCTGGTGCCCTTGGAGGCCAGCAGAGGGTGTTGGATCCTCTGGAACTGGAGTTACTGACGGTTTTTAACCACTATTTGGGTGTTGAGAATCTAACCTGGGTCTTCTGCAAGAGCAACCAGTGCTCTTAACCACTGAGCCATCTCTCTAGTCCTACCATAAAACTTTCTATTCTATAGATTTTGTTTTGAGTCAGTTAGCAAGAGTTCTCGTTATACGTTAAGGGAGAAGTGGTCTCAAAAAAGCTAATTGTTGTTTCAGTAACCATTATCACTGAATACTCTGCCATGTGGCAGATTCAGTGACTGGGAAGTGTCTCGGTTCTGAAACACTGGAGTTGTAGAAAGGATATGATTAAATTAGTGCTTTCTTTTGCATATATTGATATTTCAGGGMTACTGTTTGAGATGGTGGAACTTAAATGTGGATTTTTATGTATAATTACTTTTTATAAGCTACGAAATATTATATAATTTAATTATTTTATTAGTCTTTTTTTTTTCTTGGTAGTTATTTTAATAAGAGCTTGAAAACCAATCAGTATTTATTATGGAAAACTGAGACTATAAAGGCATCTGAAAACCAAAAACCCTAACTTAACCTATAATTCCATTATTCAAAGATTAACACTCATCATTTTGATGTTCTATCAAAGAAGCTTTTTATAAGCAAACTGGCCTTGCCATGTGATTAACTCACATCTGAAAAGAAGCAGTTACATCATAGGAGTGAAGTGGGGGCATGCTTCATTTCCATTGTGTAAATGTTGGTAGCTTTCAACTTCAAAAGGGGGTGGGGCAAGCAGTGAGGTGGGTCACTGTTAGAGAAAGGGCTTTGCTGAGTCACAGGACAGAGGACATGAGGGAAACAGACTGTGATGGAACCTTAGACTAGTTTCTAATTGTGTCTTATCTGGTTATCATTAGGATTTTGGTGAATTTATGAGGGAAAACAGGTTAACTCCTTTTCTAGACCCCAGATATAAAATTGATGCAAGTCTAGAGATCCCGTTGGAACGTGCAAAGGATCAGTTAGAAAAGCACACCCGCTACTGGCCAATGATCATTTCACAAACCACCATTTTCAACATGCAAGCGGTGAGTCTCAATTTTTTCTGGATTAGTATATATTTGCAAATATGTTTTTAGAAAATAACTTTTAATTTGTAATTGGTGTCATTTCTCAAGCAAAATAGGAAGCATGATTTTGTTGTGGCTGAAGAGTTAGTGACTGAGAACAGAAACAGCAGATATGGTGTTCCCCTCTGTGTGGGCCATCTTTAAAGTCAGCTTTAAACCAAGTTCTTCCTTTTCTTCTTTCTTTCTTTTCTTTTCCTTTCTTTTCTTTTTCTTTTCTTTTCTTTTTTACCTAACAGGTAGTTCCATTAGCTGGTGTCATTGTGAAAGAGTCTTTGACAGAAGAGGATGTGTTAAACTGTCAGAAAACTATATACAACTTAGTTGATATGGAAAGGAAGAATGATCCTCTTCCTGTTTCTACAGTTGGTACCAGAGGAAAGGGACCTAAAAGGTAGTGCTGTTTTTTTTGTTTTTTTTTTAATGCCTTCACACATTCTGTTTACTTAACAGACCTTACTTTGTAAGATAATTGCTGTGTGTAAATTATCTGAGGAGGTGTTGTGTACCATATGATGGAGACATAATGATAGGCATTGCTACAGTGTAACTTGGAGTTCCGCCATTAACTATAGAGTAAAAGGCAAGAAATACATCTCCATTTCTGTTTCCTTTACCATAGCAAATACCTAATGTTTAGATATTATAACCAGGAGCATTTCTGAGGGTGCTTTTGATGTTTACTCCAGAGATGAACAGTACCGGATCATGTGGAATGAACTAGAGACTCTTGTCAGAGCCCATATCAGTAACTCTGAGAAGCATCAGAGAGTTCTGGAGTGTCTGATGGCATGTAGGAGCAAGCCCCCAGAAGAAGAAGAGCGGAAGAAGCGAGGGAGGAAGAGGGAGGACAGGGAGGACAAGTCGGAACAAGCGGGGAAGGAGCACGGCACAGAAAAGCCCCGGCCGGATGCAGACAGGTGACTTGTCCCCTAGTGTACACCTTGGCCTGTCATACATTCACTTCATTCAGTATGTGCTTGTCCACGCTAACCGCACTCCTAGTTACCCCATGTTTCTGTGCCTTAAAAAGGTATGAACTTTTATTGTTCTGGCAAGATTGTTAATTTTTCCTAACTAGCTTCTGGTTATCATCATGATGTTTGATACCAGTATGTACTTTGAATATTGTAAAATTCACAAATATAATTTTATGTTTAGGGAATCATTGGCTAGGCATTTGACACAAGATCCCATTCTGAAAGAACACCCTGCCTTATTTTAGAGATAAGCCATACTTCAGTGATCACAGTACAGTGTGGAAAATGCTGTCTTATATGAATTAAGTTCAAGTTGCCCTTTGGAACAGACCAGCATACAATCCTAATTTTGACATCCTTCGTAATCAGCACACTGTTTCCCCTTGAAGCCACACTTAACTATTTGAGTTAGATTCCTGGGACCAACATGGTGAAGGAGAGAACTGACTCGTGCATGGTGTCCTCTGACCTCCACACATGCCATTGTACATGAATTGCCCATACCCTTATTTAAAAGTTAACAAATATCTTAATATATCAACCTCTACGTCCTTGCCACAAATCAGACAAGACAGCTAGATTTATTGTGACAAATAGCTTCTGCCTTCACACTTACTAATTCATGGAAGATCTCTGCTTACACATACATGTTTCCATGTCTTCCACCTTCACCATTGGTCTGTAGGAATATGTTGACAGTAGTTCTTGAAGTCCTCATCATTTCTAGTTAGGTAGAACACTTAGCAGTTTAAGCAGTGGACTTTACTTCAGCTGCAGTTGACCTTCGGTGTATGGCCTTRTGCATATATGAGAAGTATTCCTCTTACTAAGGATGCTAATAAAAGCTTAGAGTAGGGCATTTCATCTTAGCACTCAGGTAGGCGCACTTTGGTTTATCTGAGTTCTAGGTCAGCCTAGTCTACATAGAGTTTCAGGCCAGCCAGAGCTACACACTGAGACTGTCTCAAGGAAAAGCTTTAGAGCGAAGCTTGCAAGTAAGGACACCTGCGAGTGTACCTTGTCACACAAGCCACACCACACTCAAGGCACACAGTAGGACTCTTTTTATTTGTAATTTGTGATAGATTTTTTTCTTCATTTTTAGAATGTGACACATCTTGTGAAATGTCTTGTTCGTAATTACGTTGTTTCTAACCTTTTAACTATTAACTTAAGTTTTCTGGTTTAGTTTTAACTTTTACATTGGACTAATTCCTGAACTGTTACTACTATAAAGGGAAATAAAATTGTGTTGAACTCATTAAATTATTTTATATGATTTTTAGATTCTTTTATGAGATCAAGTATGTTTTATAAAAACCGATATTCACAGTAGTGTAGTTACTGGGCCATTTGTAGACTCTAAACTCTGCTTCATTATTTGTCCCTCTACAAGATTGAAAGGGATTTTAGAACGAGGGAAAGAGGAGTTGGCTGAAGCAGAGGTCATAAAGGACTCACCTGATTCTCCAGAACCTCCAAACAAAAAGCCCCTTGTTGAAATGGATGAGACACCACACATGGAAAAGTCTAAAGGTGAGGATAGTCTTGGCAGTGGCCTGGGCTGTTTAGCTAAGCGCTTGTTTCTGTGCAGCGTTACTTCACATGTGTCTGTGAGGAAGAGCTGCTGACACCTGGATGCCCAGAGATGCCGTTTACATCCTTGGAAGTGAAGATATTTTTTAACATTTTTTAAAAAACAATAGTAGTAGTATACTTCTATTAATAAAAGCTTTGAAAAATAAAATACTTTATATAAAATCTATACTTTAAGAATTTGTAAATTAGAAGCTTATATCTGCTTATGTTCCTGGAACTGCGTAGTGCTGGCTTATGGAGGACAGACTGTTCCCTAARCCCCTTTATCATTATTCATTTCAATTAATGAACAAAGTAGTTGGTTTTATTGTGACATCATGGTTTGTTGCCCATAGTTCCCCTCTGCACGAGATGCCCTTCTGCCCCTGCTCTCCCTCAATAGTCCCTTCATACCCCTCCTGCTTACACATAGGCATGTGCATACACATGGACTCTCGCTCCCACTTTCATGTGCATGTGCATACATATRACATTTAGATCCTATGTGTGGAAAAGAGAGAAATATTTGTTCTAGAGAAATACTTGTTCTCGCCTCCACCCAACTCTTGGTACCCATGGAAGAATGTAATGATACTTGCTCATTTAATAGTAACGTATGACCAAGCTTAAGTGAAGATATTGTTAAAAACCATATTTTCACCATGAAACCTTTAGCCTTATTTATAGGCTAAGAAAATTAAATTTCTTCTTGAAGTAATTCTGTGTTTAAATGACGGGACTTAGACTTGCGTTCCTGATGTCATTCTGGGCCTAAGTGTCTGTGAAGGTATCTTGGGTTCAGTCCTCATAGGACATATGGAAAATCATCACACTATCTGATGCCTGTGTTTCCTAGTCATCAAGAGCAGGGCAGCCCAGCGTTATTGGCAGGTCATCCTCTGAGCAGGCAGGCTAGTCGCCCCTTAACCAGTGCACTGGGACATATTCATTCTTCAGGCCACTTATGTCCTTGCATTTGGAGAAGCAGGGGTCGCCTTGAGGTGGTTTGGTGCCTGCCTCTCAGGCCTTTGCTAGAGTTAGAAATAATAGGGTTTAAATTGGTGTCTACGAGATAATTACCTATCTCACACGCTGGATATACCACTATGGATTAGAATGAGAAATTTAGTTATACTTTAAAGGTTTTTTTTTTTTTACTCTTTGCAATTTTTATTCGTGCATCTGACTCATATCCACCCCCAATTCCYGCTTCCCTCTTCCCCTCCCCCCTTCATRTCTTTCGTTCTGTTTTCCGAGCTAAATCTTTGTGTGTTTTCTGATCAACAGCATTCCTTAAACCCATTTCATCTGCTTTGGAAAAGACTTCCCACCTTCTATCCCCCCAAAGCCAGTTGTGTGCCTGATGTCTACCTACACTGCCTTTAAGGCTGGTTTTTCTAAGTGTGCCCTGTGGATTTGGTGGAAATCTATTTGACTTCCTTAGCATGGGACAGTGCCTGAAGAGTATAAAATGAACAACAGAAGTGAGGGTTAAATTTGTTACATTTCTAAAACTTGAAGTAGTAATTTTTCTGCTTTTTTCTCTTCTTTCTGCTCTAACACCAGGGCCAGTGTCCTTATTATCCTTGTGGAGTAACAGAATAAACACTGCCAATTCCAGAAAGCACCAGGAGTTTGCTGGGCGTTTGAACTCTGTCAATAACAGAGCAGAGCTATATCAACACCTTAAGGAGGAAAATGGGTTTGTGTAATTTCCTGTGGAAACTGCTTTGTTGATTGTGTAGTCCTGTAATGAAACTGCTTGCTTTTGGTCAGCAGTTTTGTTCTGCTATTATGAGCTAATACTTGACTCTAAGGAGAAAGATATTAACCTGTTAAACCCTTGACTCTCACAAAGACCCAGTTTATTGATTGCAATTATGAAGCTGTCTGCTACTCATAGCATTATATTTTCAGGGGGGTACAAAACCACACACTGAATCTATGTAATGTTAAAGTATTAGAATAAATTCCAGACATGATTATTTTAATTGGTTGTTTTAAGAAGATATTCTCCTATAGTATACTGTTAAAGGAATTCCTTTTGTAGAACACTTTGAGTAAATGGAGGAGACTTCCCTTTTCTTTGCTTGGAGAAGGGAGAATGGGATAGGGAGGGGGCCTTAGGGACGTGCCCTGATGCTTACAGGCTCGCCTTTCTCTCATGTGCACAGTGAGGAGGTTGGACTGACTGGAGGACCCCGAACTTCAATCCCTTTCTTAAAGTGCCCACGTTCTCCTGTTGTGAATAGGTTAGATTTTAGTTCCAATGGGTAAAAGTAGATAAAACTATGAATTGTTACTAAATATTTTATCACCATCTCACTTTTCTCCTTCTAAATTTTTCAGGATGGAGACAACAGAAAATGGGAAAGCCAGCCGCCAGTGAAGAGTGACTTGAGAAACTAAATTTAGTATATTGTAAAAAATATTTTGGGCAGAATTTGATATAAGTACTTTTACAGCAAGATTGTATAGCTATGTTGCCTGGACTGGTTTTTACATTTTTAAAGAATTTCAACAAATTATCTTTTTTGTACTAATTCTGAGATTGGCAGAGTCAAAATATATACATTGGAGATTTGCCCTCCCAGACCACACAGTTTATTTTATGGTAAAAGGTGTTCCCTCTGGAAATGTTTTTTAAAAAATTCTTAGGCTTCTCTTTGCCAAATAAAACTATTAAAATGTTTAAAATGCGAAGTATTGGAGTGTTACTTTAGAACAAAAGATACTACTCTCTTAGTTCTAACAGCCAACTTCAAGAATGTATAATGCTTGGTCAGGCTCTAGGCGAGATTCGTAGTATGTCATACAGCTCGCACTTGCCTGCATGAGACAGTGAGTGCTCCTCTGAGGAGAAGTGGGCTTGGGTTATCTTTGATGCTTTGCCTTTGCGTGCTCATGCATTTGTCTGCTACCCATTGAAGCCAGAACTTTCAAGTAGTCAGTGTGGCTTTACATTTACTAGCTTGATATAATACTACGTTTTTATTGTCCGTTAACTCTTTATATTGAAAGGGAAGTAAGTACAAGGAAATTACTTCACAAGAGAAGAAGAGACCAGCATTATGAAGTTATTTGTTTTCATCCCTGGTAGAACTTTGGTTTCCTTTGTCTTCAGAAGCATTGTGATTTATGTAACATGCTGTGTTAACTCTCTTCCCARGCTTTTTGCCTGGACTCTCATAACATATAAGAAGCGTGTTATCCCTGTGTTAAATTACTTGTAGGTTTATCCTACATCTTCTGGGTGCTTAATGTGGAATTTTGAGTCCAGGAGACATTGTGATTGTAAGGTTCTAAGTTAGCATGAAAAACAGGTACACTTGCAGTCACACCAAGTCTACTCAGTAAATCCTAATTTTTTTTTTTGTCATTGCAGCTTAGGCAGAAGTCACACAGTCTTATTACCATATATGACGCACACTATAAAAATTATGAGGCTTATATTTGAATGTCTAAAATTGTCACATGGTTATGGCCAGTTATCATCATGTATGTAGACATACTAATACACAGGTTGTTTGGCATTGAGGCTTCATGTAAGTGTTAAGAATCAGCCTGAATAATACACAGCTTGGGGATGTGGCCAAGTGTTTGAGTCCTCAGCACTGCACGCATGTCTCTCTTCTATAATGAATTCAGACACCCTTGCTTCAGATCAAAACCACCTAGAGGGACTGAGCTGCTTGCGTTCTCACATCTGCCATGTGGTTGCTAACACCATTAATGTAATTGTATACAGATGTTGGCCAAGTGAGCAAATTTAGAAATTCCTATATTATCCTATAGATTTAAAGCATTAGTCTTAAATTAGAAGGTTGYATCATCTAGACTGATAGGAAGTTTTAATCTCTTGCTGATTCAGCATACTAGATTTAGCTATATGAAATTACCACATTGAAGCTGGGCATGGTGGTGCACAACCTTAGGAAGCAAAGGAAGGTGTCTCTCTAAAGTTCTAGGCCAGCCAGGTCTACAGAGCAAGTTCCAGGGTAGCCAGAGCTACGCATAGAGAAATCTTATCTCAGAAAAACAAAATAACAACAAAAAAATCAAAATTACCACTTTATATGATTATACTTGTATAGTGGTTCAGTCTGTACATTGATCTTTCTTTATACACTGTCTGAATACTCAGAACCACATTTAGCTTGGATATTTTGGAATAAGTTCTTCGTATAGAAAGGTGCTAATTTAG
>BDUI01003906.1:28458-46374 GCA_002335545.1 Apodemus speciosus
AGAAGGAGGGACGGAGAGAGGGAGGGGGGAGAAAGAGGGAGGGAAGGGAATCCTTTCACAAGATCCCACTCCTTCCCAGCCTCATAATTTCATAATTACATAAAAATGCTAAACAAGATGCAGGGGCAGACGACAATGGGTTATCAAAGGGGCCTAACTGACCCTAATAACTTTAGGTTTCTTAAATAATACTTCCCCTCTCCACAAGGCAACAGTGTTTAATCAATAAAATGTAAGCCCTCTAGAAGCTAAAAATGTAGCGCCTTTGAAGGCCCTTCAGTTCACACTCTCATATGTGCTTCAACACAGTTCTCGTTCAACAGCTGAAATACTCAAAATAGTTAAGCACTTTCACAAGTCGCACATAATTTGAGGAACCCAGTGTTAAATGAATCCATGAGACCCCTTGTTCCAAAATTCTTAAGAATTTTAAACTAACAATGGTAGAGCTTCAAACCACACAATGTCTTCCTGAGTGTCAGGCCTCTAGCTGCATGCAGCACAGTCAAATGCCTGCAAAATGAACAGTGGGTATACAGTGACTAAGAACTGTATGGCTCCGAATCTAACCACTTCACACGGACCACAAAGATCTTATAAGTATATCCACTACATAGTCTGCATCATTGGAGTATTCAAGGAGCCAACTTACCCATGGCCTCACCAGTGGTTTGTAGCAGAGATAAAATCTGAACTTAGGGAGCTCCACGCCAGTTGCACATGAACACAAAAGAATCTTTTACATCCAGTCCCTCCTCCAAGTGTCTGAGATCAGTTGGTTGCGGGCAATTGAAGAGGCGCAGCTGTCGCCATCACAGCTGAACTGGCCCACTGCTGCTGGCCTAGCCCTGCCCACCACCTGCTCTACAAATTTAAAATCAGCCTTCTAGCATCTTAGACTTCTGGGAAAAGAGAAAAGGTATAAGAGGAATGTTCCTCTTCTCCTCCTCCCTCTCCATCCATCCATCATCTCTTCCTCTCCTTCCCTCCATGCCTGGATCCCTGCAGAGGTGCAGTGAGCCCATGAGGACACAGATAACCTGAGAATGCTCTCTTGTCCTAGGTAAGGACCACTGATTGAGTCTAATAAAAGGAAGAACAGAGGAGTCTTAGATACTCTAAGGATGTTACCACATAACTGTATAACTGTGGAAATTGTACTAGGCTTAGAGAAAAACATCACAGTTTAAAATTCTAGAACTGACAATTACTTGATGTGAGATCCTAGCATTTCACTTCAATGAACCCCAGGTTCCCACGTCTATAAACTGGGTGTCAGCTTCCCTGGGTTCTGAAGGACACTTAAATTCACTGCACTGTTGCCAGGTTCAGATCTTGAGAGAAAAGATCTTCTAAGTACAGCTACTACTTTCTTTCAAATGTGTATGCAATATTAGGGTAAAAAAAAAAATCCTTCGCCTCTGGAACTACCCCCATGGAAAAATACATGCTAAAACCCTTCCCTGTGTCCCAGCTTTACCCTCTCTACAGACAGACATGTTCTGAACCCCTTCCCTGGCCCTAGCCTCCACTCAATTAAAAACTTTAGAAAATGATCCAAATGGATAAGCTACAAGAAATATAGGTGTGTAGTTGCTATTTCTGATGCAAGCTCCCTCTGTAAAGGAGACCTACTGATTCACAACCATGGCTGTGTTCTCTGCTTCCTTAATGGGACTTAGGAAAAAAAATGATTTTTGAAGCAGAAGTTTTTCCTACTTTTCCCTCAGATGACAAAATTAGCCGAAGTGTGCTTTACCTATTACATCAAATTTAAAAACAAACAAAACCTCCTTCGCATGCAGAATCTACTGAGCATGGAGTCAAGAATACCCTTCCTACCACACCAAAGTACTGCCTATTGCTCTACCCTAACCTTTGAGAATGCCTTGATATGTACTGTCTAGAAATATTTATACCCAGAGACAAAGCTTGGAAGAAAATACTAAAATATTAACACCAGCTGTGTGGGAGGGAATCATGCTGGCAAGTTATTCCCACATGACTAATATTAAATATAAATTTTAAAGTAAGTTCTCTGACAGATATGACTGCAAACTAAAAGGTTTGGGGACCCCTCCCTGCTCAAACGTATTACTTCATAATGATATCATCCTTGTCTCCATCGATTTCAGCCGTCTTAACTAGGACCATGTCCCCTCCTTTGCTCTTCTCCAGTTTAGCAAATCTCCAGGAACACTCGATAACAATAGGCACTTCAACCTGCAAACCATTGCTTCCTGTGGATTTTCCTGATATACCACCTTTGACTTTCCTTTGCTGGCTTGCTCCCCTGCAGTTCTATTACTAAAGAGATTATTTCTCACTTTCTGCACACTTGAGCATGCATCCTAACCCTCTAGAGGGCTTGTCAAAACAGCACTGGGCCCCACTCCCAGAACCTTCTCCCTCACTAGGTTGGGGTTTTGCCATAAGAACTGTCCTTGTGAATATTTCCTAGGTGATGCTGCCACTGCTGAGGCCCACTCTTGGAGAACCACTGCTTTAAGGAAAAGAGATAAAGTAGATTCCGAGGAGATTTCACAACCTCTCCTGAACAATGTTTGATTTGGAAGGCTATCATGGACAAGATGTCATTAGATGTCCCTAGCTATCTGACAACTGGACATTGTCCAAAGGTCCCTGGAGAGTCCTGGCTGTGTAAATGAGTGGGTTTTCGACTCTTCTGCCTTGGGCTCTTTTGGTTTGTTTTGTCCTATTGTAGGTTTTTTTTTTTTTGTTTTATCTTATTTTATTATTATCCCATAAAAGCCTGTTTGTTTTCTAATGAGAGACAGAAAGGGAGTGGATCCAGTGGAAAGGGGAATGGGGAGAAGCTAGGAGGACGAGAGGGAGGAAACCATAATCAGGATATATTGAGTGAGGGGGAAAAATCTAATTTCAATGAAATGAAAAATTCCCTGCAAAATTATCCCTGTTTAAGAATAAAATAGTCAGAGGCAGGCAGAGCTCTATGAGTTTGAGGCCAGCCTGGTCTACGGAGCTAGTTCTAGGAAAGTGAAGGCTACACAGGAAAAAAAAAAAAACTGTGTCTCAGAAAAACAAAGGATAAAAATTAGTTATACTGACAACCTAACTTTCATTCAATGAGGCAATAGTGGCTCCCTCCTTTTATAAAAAAAATTAATTTTAATTAATTTTTTCTCCCAATCTGGTCCTTTTGAATTTGTCCACACATTCATAATACTATGTGAATACTATATGAAGAGACTTGAGGTGATGAACCTCTCTCTCTCTCTCTCTCTCTCTCTCTCTCTCTCTCTCTCTCTCTCTCTCTCTCTCTCTCTCTCTCTCTCTCTCTCTCTCTCTTTCTCTGCATAGTTACAATTAACCAAAGATGCAGTTTGATCAGCAAGCCCAGTAGACTACTGGGACATGGGGGTGGGGCTCATGGTATGCTTTCTGTAAGTTGATATTTATCAAGATAAACAGGCATCTATAAAACACAAGTGATGGGAGATGAGATCTCCAGACAATAGATAAGATATATTTAAAGACACAASGGGGGGGGGGGGCAAATAAAATGAGATTCAAAAACCATCATTTCTTCCATGTGGCTGAAGGCAATCCTATCACTTCCCTAGGAGGAAAAGAAAAAGTGGAAGAAGACAGCACTGGAAACTATGCTTTCTTATGATTCCTCAATCTTTTCATCCCCAACTACCCGTCTTTAATAATTTGATGCCTCCACTTGTGCCCTAAACTCCTGCCACTGTAAACTTCTCTATCGACCTCAGACCTTCAAGGAATCACTGTCTTCTCACCTCCTGGCAGTGCACTCTTTCTTCCTGATTACAATTGTTTTTAATCTGCCAGCTTTACTAAAGCCACCGCATCTACTATGGCAAGAACCACGGCAATTGTGTTCCTGGATGTACTGCCAACATCCTGTACTTTCTCTGGCACAATGAAATGCC
This sequence comes from Apodemus speciosus, assembly GCA_002335545.1. Taxonomy (NCBI): domain Eukaryota; kingdom Metazoa; phylum Chordata; class Mammalia; order Rodentia; family Muridae; genus Apodemus; species Apodemus speciosus. The sequence goes on from BDUI01003906.1 coordinate 32,397, forward strand.
CATCAATTAAATGAATACTGTAAATATTCATGAACTACTCATCCCTTCTCTCAATCAAATTCTCCTATGTTCAACACCGCAGATCTGCTTCCTTCTACCTCCTGCATCCTCCACTCCCTTATGCTCCTCAGAAGCCTGGCATTCATTCTTCCTTCTGACATCCAGTGGCGGTTCATTCTTCTTCCTTCATACAGCCATTTCTGTTGCCTCAAGTAAGATCTGTCTTTTGAACACTTCATAAACACCTCATTTGGGATGCAGGCAACATAAATAAGCTACAGAGTCAGGCCGAAGTCAGCACATCTCAAATCTCGCATCTGCCTTTAAAGTTGTGAGTGACTTTGGACAAGTTACTTATTCTCTCAGAGTCTTAATTTCTCCATCTTTAAATCCATTTAATAAAASCAAGACTTCCTGTTGATGGCTACTTCTCTGCCTCACACCATCACTCACAAAGGGAAGATGTGGACAGGAAAACAGAAAGGCCAAGTCAAAGATGATAAATAAAATGGGACTTACTAAGAAAGATAATATTGAAAGCCAAAGCACACCCTCCCAGAGTTATACTCACTTCTCCATTGCTACTTCTCTCAAAATTTAACATGGTATTTAGTCAATCAAGGAACAAAGTACTACACAAAAGAAATCAAAGTGTTTCTCCGCCAAAAAAAAAGTACAAATGTTAATAGCAAATAGTTTAAAAACACAAACACATATCCACAAGCAAAATATGGTCTATCCAAAAAAATGGAATATTAAGCAATAAAAAGAATAAAGCACATGGTACATATTACAGCACAGAGGGACGTTGAGGACATTATGCTAAATGAAAAAAGCCAAACATGAAAAGCCATCTATTGTATTATTCGTTTATGTGAACCATCCACTGCAGGTAAATTGATAGAGACTGAAAAGTGGGCGAGTGGTTAGCTGTGGCTAGAAACTGAGTGCTAACAGATAGGGAGTTGGCTTCTTTATTTTCCTTTCTTTTTTTTGTTTTGTTTTTGCCTTAAAACTCAACAAAATTTAAAAAAAAAAGTCACATGTAGACATCTGAGAGCTTAATCAGCAAAGAATTGTGACCGGAAAAGTTTAGACTTGGGGATTAGAAATCCTTGGGTCGAAGCCCAGATGCAATATTTCCTGAGCTTTTTATCTTTAGTAAATTCCTCAGTGTTTCTTTATACTGGATACGAGTGGGGGAAATGCATTTTGCCATAGTCACAGATGATGTTGGCAGGATTTGCTGAGCTGATACGGTGACAGCATTTTTTTCAACCTTTGGATTGGTGGCCTCAGAATTTTATGACACATGTCTTCAGCAGAAAAACATCTGTGTGTCTTTTCACAATAACTGTACAACAATACTTACAGTATGGACAAAATAAAACACAAAAATAAAATAACAAACTACAAATGTATGAAATTCTCAAACAATAAAAACTTTTTAATTAAATTTTTATGCTAAACGAAATTAGCCAATGCTGATTTATTGAAAAAAAAACATAATTTTACTACGGTTATGTAAGAAAAGTGCTGCTATTCCTAAGAAATACACACTTGTGCAATACTCTGAAGATAAATTAGCCATGAACTGTATGCCTTTATGTTCAGATAAAGAATTTGCAGAGCAAGTCACAGAGAACATAAAGCAAAATAAAATAGGGGACTCTGAGTAAAGGACATTTTGTCCAGATCTTTAAGTAATTTCCAGTTTTAAAGTTCTGAGCTTAAAGCTTTTCCTGGACCTTCAACTGCAGCAGAGTAAGGAGCTTGGCAGATTGTCTTGCTAGAATAACAACAGTTTAACTGGTTTTGGAGAAAAGGTAATTTAAAGGCAATCACTGCAAGGTTTTGGAGCTTTTCCCGAGGATATGCAGACAGTAGAGAAGCACACATTCCAGGAAATGCAGTAAATCTCAACATGAAAAGGGCGCAGGGCTGGAAGTTCATCTTAACCCACTTTTGTCTTTTGCCATCAGCCCTCATTTCTAGGTTACAATGATGCCAACCTGGGGAGCCAAGAAGATTGGGCGGGATGCTTCTTTCTCCCAGCCCCCAATCAGGGGCTATAGTTACATCACAAGAGGAGTGGGTTACCATCGTTGCTGGTCCTCCCCCACACCCCAGAGCACCAGAGTTCCATTGTGGGCAGGTAGCAAAAAGGACCAGCTCTTCTCCCTACATCCTACCAATTTCCTCTTGTGGGGTAGAAGGTCTACAGAGGTGCCTCAGGCTAAGATCCCTGAGCCCTGATGATACTCACCCAGCTCCCTCTAATGGCACGGGTTTCATACCCTTTCACAACATAAAACCACTCCATTAAAGACTTATCTCTGAAAAGCCTAGAGCTAGCACCATAATCGATAGGAAAGAACCAAATGCTAGCTTCAGAAACACAATCACACAGCTCTTCAATATGGTGCTATAAGTTCTAGCCAGGCCAATTAGGTAGGAGAAATAGTGAAAGCATCTCTAACTTGTTTGCCATAAGCTTTTGTGTTGTTTTGATTGTTTTGAAATACGATCTAATTAGGTAACCCAGCCAGCCCATCAAACAGCAGCTGAGGATGACAATAAACTCCTAAAACTCTTACTTCCACATCCTAAGTGCTGGAATTACAAATGGGAGCGACCACAAGGAGGCTGGCATGATCTTAAATATACAGAAAATCCTCAGAAATTCACTTTTTAAAAAGCCAATCTGAACAGGTAAATGAGTTCATTAGGATTGTGAGTTACTAGGTCAGTAGGCCAGTTTAAAAAAAAAAAAAAAAACAACCTTCCATGAAATTTTATACATTGTACAATCTGAAATGGTATTTAAAAAAACAACTGTATTTAAGAATTTCATGAAAGTAAATAAAATACTCAGTAGTAAATGTACTAGAAAAATGGCAAAGTTTGTATTGGGAAAACTCCAAACCACTGTTAAAAAAAAAATTAAAGAATGCCTACTCAAACGGAACAATAACACGATAGACAGTAACGACTGTGAGCAAGGATGAGAACTGGAGCCTCCAGACGAGGCTGCTGGACATGCAAAGTGTGCAGCTGCTCTAGCCAACAGCTTGGTAATTCCTCAGAAACACTAAACATAGTTACCACATGACCTAGAAATTCCTCTCCTAGATGTACAGCCAAGAAAAATGAAAATCTATGTCCACCCAAAACTTTATAGGGGACTGTTCATAGTAGCATCATTCATGATGGGCGAAAAATGAAGCAAGCCAGACATCCATCAAGTGATGAATGGCGAGCCCGAGTGTGGGGCGGCTGCTGCTCAATGGTGTATTATTCAGCCATGAAATGAAGTACTTTGCCTGCTGCAGCACGGGTAAACCCTGGAAAGAAATGTGCTCAGTTAAAAGAAGCTAGTCACAAATGACCACATACCGTATGGTTCCATTTATAGAAAATTTCTAGAATAGACAGGTCTTTTAGACAAGAAGTAGATTGGCAGTTGCCTAGGATGGGGCTGAGGAAATAGAAATTCACTGCTAATGGGTACAAAGTTTCTTTTAAAAGAATGAAAATGTTAAGTTATATTTTGTGATGGTCTTTCAACTATAAATGTGTTTTTTTTAACTATTAAACTGTACATTTTTAATTGGGCATGGCAGCAGATAATATAATCCCAGAATTTTTGAGAGGCAAGAAACTCCTTTGAGTTCAAGCCCAACCTAGGCTACATAATATGTTCTTGGTCACATAAATCCATCTTGTCTCAATAAATCAATTGTACATTTTAAATGGCGGAATTGTATAATATGAAAAGTACATCTAAATAAAGTTATTTCAAAATGTAAACGTTCCAAACAAATGAATTAAAGGTAGAAATCTGGAGACTGGAGTTAAAGAGCAAGAATGTACTGACTATATACAAAAGAGTATTTGAAATATAACGATACAAATAATTAAAAGTATGATGCCAGGAAAGGATACAGCAATGAGTACTAACCAAAAGAATGTTGAAAAGTAGAGTTTGGAACAAACACTACCAGCGGGGACCAAAAAAATGATCATTTGACACAATCAATTGACACACTAATCCTAAAATTGTAGGCACCTAACAACCAAGCTTCAAATATTGGAAGTTAAAGCCATGAACACAGATGAATAACTCCACAGCACAACGACAGTTGGAAATTTCAACCCCACCCTTTCAACAATTGATAGAACAAATAGAAAACTGGAAAAGAGAGAAAGAGCCTGAAACTTTCTAGCAAACAATTGTATCCTGCTGACATTTACCGAACACTCCATCCAAGAATAGGATATCYGTTCCCTTCAAATGAACATGGAAAATTTACCAAGATAAACCATATCTTGGGTCAAAATACAAATATAAATGAACTTAATTTTTGTCTGAATTGGTTTAAAGTGATGCAAAGCATACAGTCTATTCTCAGTCCAAAATAACACAAATGTGAAATCAAAAACATAAAAGACAAGTGCTAAAATTCTAAATATTTAGAAACCATTAACAGCTGACTGTCATAAGAATTCACATTGATAAGCCCAGCATTTGGGAAGATGAAGAGAATTATCTCAAGTCTGGAAGTCAACTTCAGGCCAGTATGAGCTGTAGCTCTCAAAAAAAATACAAAAATAAACACTAGGAAAACTAAAAGTTAAGGGATATAACGTAAACAGCACACGAGGAAACATTTATACCATTGAACTCTCATTGCAACATCTCTAATCAATGTTCCAGCTTACACCTAAAGAAATCAACAGTGGCCAGCACAGTGATGCATACATGTCACCAACCAACACTTAGGAAGTGGAGCCTTGAGGATAAGGAATTGGGCCAGCCTGAGCTACATGAAAATGTATCAAGAAAAAGGAGGGGAGGGGAGGAAAAAAATAAAACTAACAGAGAAAGAGCAAGTGAAATCCAAGATAAAATGAAAAGCTAAAAACCACAGCTGGAACCAATGAGAAGGAAAGCATGAAAACAAAGAAAATCAAGGACTCATAGTTCAATAGATCATCTTCTAACCTTAGACAGGACATGGAAAACCACAAGAAGACAGGCATTACTCTACCGGGAATGAGAAAGGAAAAATCATTATGAACTCCACAAAAGTTTTAAATGTAGGAAAATACTATGAATAATTTTATTATAATAGATTTGAAAACACAGACGAAATGGACAAATTTCACTGAAGACACAAATTACAGCAAGAGAACAAATAAGAGATAATATGAATATAATATGCCTATTAAAGAATTGGGGTTGATAGTTAAAAATATACCTCTTACCATCCCACTCGAAATCCAACTGGTTTCACTAGGGAATTCTCCTAAATAATTACAATAGAGAAAAACACCAACTATACTGACAAAGTTGAAGATGTCAGAGAGCTTTTTCTTACCCATTCTATGGGACAAGTATTAATCTGATATCAATACCTGAGAAATATATTTTAAGGAAACTAAAGTCCAATAGCACTTTTCAAAAACATAYACATAAAGATTACTAATTGAATCTTTTTTAATATAACAATACGTAAAACTTATAATCAAGACCCAGTAAGGTTCCCTCAGGAATATAAGATTGATAACATTTGGGGGGAAATCCATTTAATTCACTAGATTAAAAGATTTTTAATAAAGTATATGATCATAGAAAGGCAGAAAATCCACTTGAAAATCTAACATTTCTATCTCATACTTAAAAACACTCAACAAACTAGGAACAGATGAGAACATTCACCTGACAGATGGAAATTCTCCAACCTGAGAAGAACAAAGGAAAAAAAACCCTCTTTTCTAGTGATCAGAAACAAAGCACGGATGAACACAAGTTTTCACTTCTTCTCAATACTGTACTGGCAGTTCCAGCCAGTGCAATAAGTAAGACAAAGAAATAAAAGCACGCAGATAAGAAACACAGCAAAGTATTATTTGCAAGAGGCACACTTATCTCTGTGAAGAATCTATAAAACAGCTATTGAACTACTGAATTCCATAATGTTGCAGGATATAAAGTTACCGACTGTCTTAGCTATGGTTTACTATTGTGGTGAAATGCCACAAAAGCCAAACGATGGTGGCGCACGCCTTTAATCCCAGCACTTGGGAGGCAGAGGCAGGTAGATTTCTGAGTTCAAGGCCAGCCTGGTCTACAGAGTGAGCTCCAGGACAGCCAGGACTATACAGAGAAACCCTGTCTCGAAAAAACCAAAAGAAAAAAAAAAAGAAAGAAAGAAAGAAGAAAAATCCCACAAAAAATGCAAATTGGGGAAGAAAGGGTTTATTTCAACTTACGACTCTCACGTCACATTCCATCTCTGACAGAAGCTGTGGAGAACTACTGCTTAGTAGCTTGTTCCTCCTGGTTTGTTCAGCCTGCTTCCTTATTCTATCCTCCAGGACCACCCGCTCATGAGTGGTACAGCCCACCAGGGGATGGGCCCACCCACATCAATCACCAATCAAGAAAATGTTGCACAGGCTTGTCCACAACCCAATCCATTGGGAGCATTTTCTCAAATGAGGTACTCTCATTGCAAATGACTCTAGCCTGTGTCAAGTTGACATAAACACTTGCTGGCACAACGTCTACAGRTCAATTCTGTTTCAATATACTACAAATAAAGCATAAATTTATCATTTTAAATAGCACCAGACCCATAAAATACTTAGTGATAAACCTGAAAAGAGACATATTTTTAAAAATTGGATGTTTTATTTATTTACATTCCAGATGTTATCCCCTTTCTCAATTTCTTCCCCAGAAAATTCCTATCCCATCCCCCTTCCTCCTTTTTTTATGAGGGTGTACCCCCACCCACCCACCCACCCTCGCATCCCCCTACACTGGGGCATCGAGCTTTCATGGGACCAAGGGCCTCTTCTCCCACTGATGCCCCACAAGGCCATCCATAGGAGCAAATATGGAGACAAAGTGTGGAGCAGAGGAAAGGCCATCCAGAGACTGCCCCAAATGGGGATCCATCCCGCATGCAGACCCCAAACCCAGACACTATTGTGGATGCCAAGAAATGCTTGCTGATAGGAGCCTGATATAGCTGTCTCCTGAGAGGCTCTGCCAGAGCCTGACATATACAGAGGCAGATGCTCACAGCCAACCACTGGACTGAGCACGGGGTCCCCAATGGAGGAGCTAGAGAAAGGACTGAAGGAGCTGAAGGGGTTTGCAACCTCATAGGAAGAACAACAATATCAACCAACCAGAGCTCTCAGGGTCTAAACCACCAACCAAGGAGTGCACATGAAAAGAGACATTTAACACCCATATTTACACTGAAAACTACAAAATATTACCAGGAAATAAAGGACAACCTATATGGACATACCTAGGTTTACTATAGCTATTATGCCTCAGTACAGCTGATAAGAGTAGATAAGACTCCGAATATTATCAGAGCCAAACTCTCAGAAATCACCAGACCAACACTAGATAGATCCTCTAACTTGTAACTTCAGTGTCTAGGTCTTGAACAGGATGAGTATGACCTGATATGTTGACCTTCCAAATAACACCAGATGGTTGACTGACCTAGCTCAATCTTGCTGAACACCTCAGGAGCACAGACACTTATAGATGACATATTATTCAGTCACTGTACATACTGATAAAGTTGAAGAAACACTTACCTCTGGACTTCGGAGACTCATTCATTACGAGACTGAGGCAGGATAAAGTAAGATCTTTGGGAATCTGCTGTTGCAAGAGCCATGGAAAAGACAGGGCTCAAGGAAGTGACTCCTGTGCTAGTCTTGAAAGAAGCAGCCTTGGAGACATGTGCCTGGCACATAGCAAGTGCACTCACCCCAAAAGCTAGCTAAGGCAATGTAATAAAATAATCTAATTTAATCGTATACCAGTGATAAAAATTTGCCCTAATCTAAATCAGAGTTGAATGCAAAATAATCTTCATAGAGGAATAAAATGATCGTTATACAGGAATAAAAGAGTTCGATAAACTCATCGATAGCAGAAGCAAGATTTCAAGGGACAAAAGAAATATCTTCAAGCAAATTAACCTCACAGGCAAAAAAAAAAAAAAAAAAAAAAAAAAGCTTTTTACAGTTTATTACAGGCAGCAGAGATTATGAAAACAGGCAGCCTGAACTCGAAATCGCAGCATCAAAACTTAATAGCCACAGAGACCACAGCAAGTTATGGATTCTATGTGACTCAGGTCCTTCACATATAAAGATGGAGGGCCAGAAAGATGCAAGTGATTAAGGAGGATGAAAGGCAGGAGGATCACAGGTTCAAGACCTGCCTGGAAAATACAAATGAGAGCCTGGCTCCAAAGAAGTCAAAATAAAGAAGCCCTGGGGGATACAGTAGAGCAGTAGAACACTTGCCTACGCTGTGAAGACCCTGGACTTGATTCCTAGTACCGCAGAAATCAAGGGCTGAGTGCAAAACGGCCCATTTCATAAAGTTGTCATGAAGATTAATGGCTTAATATTTCTATGGTGCTCAGAAGCCTACAACAGTCCATCCTACTTAAGAAAGATGAGAATAAACATATCGCTACTTGTTCATTAAAGTAGCCACTGTCAAACATTTATCCAAGCTGCACTTTGCACCAAAATACAGTCTGTTTACTTAAAGCCAGACTGAATTAATGAGGTTTCCAGTCAAAAACTAACCTCTTACCTACTTCTCTTCTGGTGATTCTTCCTAAAGAACATTATCCAGGAAGTAGTTTTGCTGCTCTGTTTGGAACTGATAACAACTCACCCCCCACCTCACCAAACTGAGACCCGAGCTCAAAGACCTTAGAGTGCTTAGAAAGCAATTCATTTTTAAGAAACAATTAGCTGACATTTTCTGACACACTCCTGGAGCTCAATAAATGGCTATTCATCGGACATATTTTTCCAAGCCAAAAAAGAACATACTTATTGTTGTTATTTATACAGTCAGTTAAAACTTTGGGTGCAGAATAAAGGCTTCATATAAGATAGTTATCACCTAACCAGTTTATCAACTTTAATAAATTTGTGCAAGATAATATTAGCACTGTTTAACTGCAGAGTTACAGCTTTAATTTCTGTCAAAATGGTAATGAATGCATATACTCCTTAGAAGATAAAGACAAACAGGACGAATATACTATATTCTAAACTGCCTCACTAGAAAATGTAACAGGGCTTCACAATAATTCTGACATGAATTGACTAGTCAGTCCTCTGTGGGGGAAAATACTGAGACCATCGGGCTAAGCAAATAAGCAGGATTCGGAGTGACAAATGTCAAACTTCCTGCTGACACAGGAAGAATGCGGAGTTCATGACTACCCTCGGGGACTAATGAGTCTGAAGCCAGCCTGATCTATTTAGCAAGACAGTTAAATTTAAAAGGGGGGGCTGAAGTAGCCATCTAAAGATCATCAAGGACAGGCCTGTACTCTGACAAAGTCAGATTTGTTTGCTCTTCACAAAGGACCACACTCAAGGAATGCCATCTAACAAGAGAGTAGAAGTGGGCTTTTGTACTGTCCTATTGAAGGACTATAAGGAGAGCCTAAGGACAGTGGCATCCATTCTAGATTGGTCGCTGGTTGAGGGCTAGGAAAAGCTGTCACACTGGAAACTGGGTCTCTTATGAGGCAAGCACAGCTCAGGAATTGGGAATCTCCACAATAAACAGAAAAGCAAATCAGACCTGGAGACATCATAAAGGAAGGAAGGAATAGTCCCTGAAAGAGAAGGACCTTTCTGGCATCTTACAGCTGTGGCAAGCCCTTGAGAGAAATAGCTTTTCTCTTTGTGTCAGCTCAGGCAACAGAACAAGTATTTGCTTTCTTTTTTGGTTTCATCTTGATTCTCATATCACAGACACTTTTTTTTTCTTTTAGTGGCATTGACATGGATGCTAAGGATCTTCTAGTTTCTCTTTAAGTCATACAGATGTTAAGATCAGAGACACAGTTACGTAAGTAAATATTTCAACTTTATTTCTCTTGACGTGGAAATCTTAGTTGGTGACTAAAGGCTCTAGGAACATGGAAGATTTTCCCTTCATTTGTTCGTTTCTCTTTAATTATTTGATAATGTCGTGCAATATATTTTGTCATATTTTTCCCCTCTCCCAACTCCTCCCAGGGCCTACCCTCTACCTCCCTACCCACCCAACTTCATGTTCTGTCCCTCTTAAAAAACAAGCATCATGGGGTCCAACTTGTGCTGGCTATAATTACTTCTAAGCATGAGGTTTTCCCTGGGATGTGGTTAATGAACCTAGGGTGCTGCCTCATCAAAAACAAGTGATTTTTTCCCAAGAAGTGTTTCTCCTTTTGATGTTGAAAGGCATGACTTGTGACCAGAAGAAAGGAGAGAGGAAATGAACATCGCGCTACTTTGACAATGTTGAAGAACAAGATATGATTTTCTGGATGATGACTAAGATCTTAAAATTGGGGATTTCTGGTAAGGGGTGGAGGAAATTTCACAGACACCAGGAAGAAATCACTTTGCTATAGATTTGCTAAAATGGTGAATATGAATTTAAATGGAAATGTAGAGAGAAAACAAAACAAAACTAAACCTGCCAACTGTGAATAGAAGGAAAACTCATGCTAGAGGAGTATCCATGCTTTCTCAAGAACAAACAAGACCAAAGGTTTTAAAATCAGACCTAGGACTGGAGAACTCTAGACAATTGATTTTAGTGTCCGGGTAACAAGGTCACTAAAATTCCTGGATTACAAAAAAGCAAAGGTGGGATGGAGGGATGATGGCTCCTTGGTAAAGAGTGCATATGACTCTTGCAGAGAACCTGTGGGTATTTCCCAACATCAAGAGCCCACCACAGCCTTCAACTCCAGCTTCAGGRGTTTCCAATGCCTTGGGCCTCCACAGGTACCTATACTCATGTGTACATATCCATACACAGATATACACATATAGACATAATTAAAAACAAATCATTTTCAAAAAGAAAACAAAGGGGACCTCACGGTTATCAAGAATTGCTGAGGTAGTATCTAGCACTTACTTGGTCATGGAAGGGAGTGGTATACTGATTAAAGAAAAGTACCTTGGAGAGACGCAGACCAGGATTCAACTTCTGTGCACCTTCATATTTGGTATGTAATCTTAGTCAAGACATCTTCCTTCTCTAAACCTTCGTTGGCACATATATAAATTGTGCATTAGAGTACTTGCTTTACTAAATTAAGGTTATATACTGCACTCACCACATCACCACAGTAGGTATCCAAAGCAGGATTTGTTCAAGCTCAAGACAAAAAAAAATCCCAACATGGACAGTAAAGATGGGCACAGAGTCCCAGCCCTAGTTAAAGTGCTATTAGGAATCTTGCGATGTTGAGAGAGGGAAAGTCAGTTTTCTTTAAAGGTAGGTTTCCCATACTTCAGTAGAAGGCCACACATGGGAGTTGATGTGTTTAAAAACAAAGTTGAGTAAGGAAGGAAGGTCAAGCGARTCTGGAAGGAGTAGGGAGGGATGGATGAATATGATCAAAATACATTGTACAAAATTCCCAAAAGAATGAAGAAAAACATAAACACTATCATCATCATCACCACCACCACCTCTATCAATATCAACAACATCACCTATAGTCAAAAGGTAATTCTTATGAGACTCAACAAACCAAAGAAGGGAACCATGGTAAATAATATTTGGTTGGGAATGAAAATCAAAGAGAAAGAAGTACTGTGGTTATTGCAGCACATTATGAACATCCCAGAAACAGAAGAAAAGTACACTATTGAATTCCACCCCTCCCCTNATGTGGATTTAATGGACCCAGTCAGCTTGCTTCTGAGAAGCAAGGATGACAGCTCATACTTCAATGTTGCAATGGAGACTTACAAAGTCCAGGTTGTGGTTTCTAAACTAATCATGAAAAGGAATAAATTATTCTGTGCTACTTCGGTCAATCACACACACACACACACACACACACACACACACACACACACACACACACACACACACACACACACACAATCTTCCCACCCGTGCTCTCTGTATCCAGTGACGCCTACTCTGAATTTGTGAGTCATGATAACCCATGAAAAATGAATTCTTAGGAGAGAGACTACTAGAGAACCATACTGCATTATGTGAAGACTGAAAGGGGAGGAAATATAGATGATCCTTTCAATGTGTTCTAAGATAAAGCAAAGGGAACAGACAGCCCATTTGTCTCTGACATTGGTAAAAAAAACCAAACGGATTTGGAAGAAATTCAAGAGAAAATTCTTTGGTATGTTTGCAATTCAAAAGAAAATGAGCAACAGATACAAGAAAGAAGGGAGAGATTGTCAGCGGACCAGACTATCTTAAAGGTGTCATCAGAGGATAGGTAAGGTGAAAAGCAACGTCAGGCTTGGGAAAAATAACATAAAACCAAAGCAGCCATGGATCTATATGTCTGAAAGAAAAGAGCATCTGTGACCAACGGCTCTCTCTTTGCAAGGAGGAATGGAACTAGATTACGTGCTGACCAGAGTTGAGAAGGAAAGAGAGGACTAAATGAAAGGGCTGGAAGACATGGTAAGAAAACGGAACAGCTGCTGTGGGAAACTGAAAAAGAAACCAAGTAGGAATGTGTAAAGGAATTAGTGAGCGGCTGCTCAGGGTCCAGCTGTGGTTAGAAATCATAGTTTGGTCATGGATATAATGAGCATGGTGAGGCAATTTCCCCCAGTATTTACTCAGAAGCCTGGGAACCGGACAGAAGAAAACAGATGCTAAAATCCATTTAGGTTTGGGGATTGGCAGGGCAGGTGCAGCGGAACAAGAAGAACGTGAGGGAATTGGGGGATACTGTGGGAATTAGTATCAAATGGCTGCGAGAGCCAAGTGGAAGTAGGGGATGTTCCTCGGGTGGGAAAGGACATGGGACTGAGAGGCTAGAAGTCAAGGAGAATGGAAGACGGAGTGGAAGTGTTTAAGCGCTCAAAGAAATTCTGTGAAAGGGAACAACAGAGGCGGAGCAGCTCCAGATGATGACATGATTCATTGGTGTGACCAAATGAGGTTGCTTGGGCAAAGTGGAAATGAAGGTCATATGACTGGCAATCAAGAAATGTTCTGTGGGGCATCTGGGAACTCATTAGTGTAGGCACTGATGAGGCCTAGAGTGATGCCCAGAGTCAGCATGGCATACAAGACTCAGGGGAATCAACGAAACAAGGCAAGCAAGTAACCCAAAATTCGCTCTGGGCCGGCACAGTTCCTGGTAATGGGAATGTCAAAAGGGGCGGGCGGTGGGGGAGGGGGGGAGTGTGGAACAACAGTCTGGCCTCAGAAGCTGTGAGAATAAGAAATTTGCAGACTTAGCAGCTTCCATCTGAGGGTTGTGAGGTGGGGTGGGGAACAGTGTCATCAAGGGTAAGAACTTCAGAGAAACGGTTGTAAACACGTGGGTTAAAAAAAAAACAACAACAACAAAGAACACAGATTCAGGAAGACGCAGGAGATCAGAAGGCAGGGAAATAGTGTCATCCAGGAAACAGTATGGTTATGAAATGGGAAGGGGTTGTGTTGAATTTATACCAGAGACATTTCATCCTTTAGGATGCTGAGGAAGCAACAGAGGAACTGGAAACTCTGTAAGTTTGGCCAAGAAAGAAGAAGTGATTAGTTAAAAGTTGAAGTGAAAGAAACTTTAGGAACCATGACCAGATTACCGTAAGCACTTCTTAGTAACAACTGTAGACAGAAAAACAAAGACATAGGTATGAACATACCCCATGAATATTGGGTGTAAGAATTTTGATAAGTGATCACAGGGACCCCTTAGTAGATCAATGTTTTAGAGGAATAAAAAGCAGAGGGACAGTCTCACAATGTTAGTATCCACAACCAGACCCCCAAATTATAAAAAAAAAAAAAATAATTAAAAAAGCAGAGCTGGAGAGCATCATACTGAGTGAAGTAACCCAGTCTCAAAAGAATACCCAAGGCATGCACTCACTGACAAGTGGATATTAGTCTAGAATCTTGGAA
>BDUI01003906.1:51916-73363 GCA_002335545.1 Apodemus speciosus
AAAAAGAAAACCACTTATAAGTTGTCTACTATGGCTACCTTCAATTCCTTTGGAGTTAAGCATCATCAAGTCTCAATGTGTCACTAATTTTGACACAGACTCAGTAATATAATATGCAACTTTCATGGGCAATCTGGGTTATGCAGAGGCAAATCCTTCTGAGTTAATTTGAATTTACTACACACATAGTGAAATATATCTTGCAAAATGAATTGACCCATGTATGCTTTTCAGACAAAAAAATTAGTTTTCATACAAGTGATGACCTTTGTAGCTAATATTCAAGAGTAAGATATTTAACTTTTAGGACTTGTGATACATTTTTTACATGAGTACACTGGTTTTAATTATTGAACAAAGCTTCCAATATACGCTACCTGTCACCCACACCATTCTCATTCTTCCTGTTTTCCTCAGAACTGCTCACATGTTCTTGGCTCCCAAGGACTAGGCCCTGTACTTAGTCACTAATAACCACCAGTTTTAAAAGAACATCGTGGGCTTGAAATGCCACCTCTGAACAACTGGCAAACTCCTATGGCATCTGGGTTAGTTACCTATCCATTACTGGAACAAATACCTGAGAAGAACGGACTTGCACTTCACTCTGGTTCAGCCAATGTATTGTTGGCCCACCATTTTTAAGCCTGTGGTAGCACAGTACACACGTGGCAGAAGCATGTGACAGAGGAAGCTCCTCACTTCATGAAAGCAAAAAAGTGTAAGAGAAAAAATAAGAGGCAAAGTGCTCAAGATTCCTTTCAAAGGCATATATATCTTCAAATTATGYAACTTCCATTAGACCTGCCTCTGAAGCGGTCYACCACCTCCCTATAGCACCATGGGCTGAGAATCAAGCCTTCACCATATGGTGGACATTCCAAAACTCCCAAAAAATCTGTATTCCAAAATGTTCCTGGAATGCATCTCTCACATTAATTTTATTATGGTTATTTGTCCAGGTGTTTGAACTTCCTCAGACTAGCATTTTCAAGGGAGGGCATTGTCTGCTTCTGAATCTGCCTAGTCCTACATATGCCATATACTAAAATACAAGATAGTCCCAAGATTAAACTCAGAAAGAATGAAGAACTTTGCCACAGAAGTATAGTCCAGTTAGTCACAGACCCGGTAAGCTTCTGAAACCTTTCTTACACACTTGCCCTCCCCCTTTCATTTGCCATTAAGACCACGTCAAGATGGTCTGGAAAGATGGCTTCCGGTGTTAAAGGCCAGGCTAAGAACCCAAATTACAAGACCACCACAACGGGACTACACTAGGAAGTTTACTTCTGTCATGACTGGCCGTCACCCTTTTTGTGGGGGAGGCAGTGGAAACAGGATTTTTGGCACTGTGCTCCTAGGAATAGAAAGTAACCAAGAACACAGGTTCCACAATGAGGTAGCTGTGGATCCCTGCTCCACCTGTTCCAACTGCAGAATAAAATGCAACCACTCTATGCCCTACCTCCTGACCCTTAAAGAATTATTGTGAGGATGAAAGATAATCCACATGAAGTACTTTAACTTACACATGGTAAGTACTCAGTAAGTGTTAGTTGTTGTCGTTGTTGTTGTTGTTGTTGTTCCTCTTTCTTGATGCTTTTCGAGTCAAAATACTTTACTGCACAGTGGGGAAATCTAAGCGACATCCATTATCCAGGATAGCCGAGTACATGTTTCAAGCACACATAAAGTCAGCCCGCATACAGCTTGCCTGGTCTAAACTGGGGCCAAAAGCTTCTGCAATCACTGGGAAAGGCGAGGACTTCCTATCCTTGTTCACTAGGAATAACCTCTAGGTCCAGGTTCCAATTCAACCACAAACCACTTCTAGAAAGTTCCTCAAGTCCTTGTTATTCCCCTAGAAATTCCTCATAAATTATACAGCTGTTTTATTGGTATTTTCATCTCTTAGTTAATATTACAAAGAGAGTTAGGGTCATTTAGCACAGGATAACCATTCCTGGCTCTGGATGCCCACAACTCAGCAAAGGACTAGTCAAATCAAAGGGACATTCAGAGAGACATCCCTTTGACTTCTTTTATCACATGCCACAGTCTTCTTTTTGTGGCATATGGGCCCCCTATACGCCCTGAAAGATTTGGAGATTTAATCAAAATCTTACAAGGTAAATAAATATTAGGCTACTTACATAGTCTCTACTTCAAGCATAAGTTTATACGTACACGCCATCTCATGTCCTTAAGCCAAAGGTTCAAGAAATTTTAACTTAAAGTTCATGAACAATATTCAAACAAGTTAAACAAGAATGGCAGCTGCTACTCCAGACACTGACACATTCAACTTTTAACTTTGATCCGGAATATATTTACTATGCTACTTACATATTAAAACACCAAGATATCAAAGCAATGCTATAATACAATTATTCCATTTTTAGAGGCTAATAAAAACATAATTTCAATTTATTCTTACTTTTTTCCTAAGCATTAATAGTTAATAAACATCTCCCCTAATCTATCCAGCCATCATCCTTGGTGACTTTTCTAGAGGCCATTAGATTCTGGATTTAGCTTCCTGCGCTTTAAAGTGACCTCTCAGCTCAACCAATCCACCAGTTTCAGGCATAATTTTCATGTAAACTTTGTTGTTTAAAGATATAGCAGATGTGAGTGTTGTTAAATCAAGTAGTAAATAGACACCAAGAGAAAACTGAAACAGCCCTAACCCTGCCACCTCTAATTCAAAGGAGATTGGAACTGTTGCTTCTGCAAGATTGCACATATTTCCTAAGCATGCATGCATACACACACACACACACACACACACACACACACACACACACACACACACACACANTGCTAAGAGGACTGGAGGTGTGCACAGCTCCAGTAGTAGAGCATTTATCTAGCGCATGTAAGGCCCTGGGTTCTACTCCCAACAGAAAAAAAAAGGAGGAAGTAAGTGAGAGGGATGGAAGGGAGACTTAGAAAGCCCTAACTCATAATACTCCCTCTTTCAGTTGTCCAAATAGGATCCTATAATTCAGTGTTCTGCATCTTTTTTCCCACTCAAAAAAGTATCATAAGCCAGGCATGGTGTTGTACACTTGCAATCCCAGCACTTGGGATGCAGAAGTAGGAAGATTAAGACTGGACTACATGAAGCCCTCCCTCTTTTTTAAAAAAAATGTATCTTGGTTATCATTCCTTATCACTATAATTAAATGAACAGCTTCCCATAGTGTATATATACCACAATTAATATACCTGGCAATAATGAAGTAACCAACATCCTTGCAACAATAAGTGATGTCCTTGCAGTTCCTCTTTATCACTGAGCCAAAAGGTACTCACAGTTTACATTTTCAGAGTGACTTCCAAGCCAATGGAGTTGAACTGTTTATACTGCCCCCAACAGTGCACAGAGGGGGGGGGGTATCTTTTACATCAACTCTCAGGTCTGAACTTCCCGAAGCAGAAATGGGGAGCCAGATATTTAGCACAATAATGGCAAACTACACACCATTTGCTTACTTTGTTTAACAATTCTTTTAACAGTTTACAAACCAAGTGCTGTAGTTGTGACGGGTACACCCTGCTGTGATTTGCCTCCACTCCACCCGAATGCAAATTCAGAGGGTGCTAATTCCTCAGTACTAATCCAGCTCTTAAATGATGGATTTTTTTTTATTTAGATCCAAAGATTTAGTTGGTAGATTCAGACTAGATGGAAAAAAAAAAACCTCCTAAGGCCCCTGGCAACAGCACATAATTATCTCTAACCCCAGGAATGCATGCTACATAGTGGTGTGACACAGTGTACTGCCCACGTACCCGTGATTAGTTATAACGGCAGTAGAGAAGGAGACAGGTTTTGAATATGTAAGAATTTATTATAGCCAGATACTTATGGCATGGGATGACCTAATTAAGAGATTTTGCTAGTGTAGCAGAGAATAAGGTTTCCTGGTGACCCCATGTGTCTATCAGCATCACTGTATAGAATCTAATGAATGACAGGAGGGAATAACACTGGCTGTTTCTTGTTCTAAGAAAACACCTTAGCATGCCTTATTGCATTTCATTACCATGACTCTCCGACAGAAAGGCCAAGCAACTAGTCCTCATTAAAGGTAGATTCGGTGAGCGGTGCCTTCAGTGGATGGTACCGATCCTAAATGCTCTCTGTCTCGGTGAGAGACGTACTGGATAAATAAAGCCAGCGCCCTTTAGGGCTACACTCAAAGAATCAAAAGGCTGGTTTTACCAAACAAGTAGGTTTGAAAGCTGATAGCTGAATGAAAGAACTCAGAGTCAAAGAGTCTCACCTACCTAAAGTCATTACTTCCCTTCTACAGGGTGCTCCTGACCTTGGAATACTGTCAGATTGCTCTAGGATGTGATTTCTGTGTTGCTCTACTTCTCATGGAAGTAGTCGGGACAGAAATCCTAAATAAATATAACAAATTGCCACKGAATGCCAGGCAGGCTGTTTGTTGTTGTTGCTGTTGTTGTTGTTTTCATAGAAAAGCATCAAAACATGCTTTATCAATATATTACAAAGATAATTCGCTGGCACTATGAACTACTCAATACAATCACAGGTCCGTAAATATCTGGGGTATGAACAGAAGGTAGGAAAAAGTATCTGCCATTTGCTGCCATCAAAAGCAAAACATGTAAGTCCTGCCTTGCCCTACCCATGACAGACAGAGCAGCCTTACATGAAACAGGAAGTTCTGAATCATAATTCTGGCTAAAACCTAAGAACCACAACTTATCTCAAAAATGATAGCATACTAACAAAACCAAAAAAAAAAAAAAAAACACACACACACACAAAATCCCAGAAACCTCATGAAGAGAATTTTTTCAGAGCTAAAGGAAAACTCTCCACAATAGCAGTAAGGCACAGTAAGGAAAGATAGACATTTAGCAGCTGTCCCATGTGGCCATGCAATCCCGACTACTCGGGAGGCTGAGGGAAGAAAAGCGAAAGTTCAAGACCTGCCTAGGCAAGTGAGGGAGGCCTTGCCTCAAACGTAAAATAAAATGTAAAAGTTCTGGAGATACAGCTCAGTGGTACAGTGCCCTAGATTCAATCCCCAACTAACACACATACACACACACACACACACACACACACAGCTTCAAAGGCAGACAACACAGTATTATAGGGATAAGTAGACAAATAGACAAAAAAAATAAAAGGAGTCATTATCAGGAACCCAGGGACTTGGCTGTAGGTACTCTGTGACAGCTGTGTGGCCTTGACTGACTCAGTAGGTCTCAACTTCTTCCTTTGCAAGCTTAAACATTTGAACTGGATCACACGAAAGATCACTTTTCAGATTGACAATGCCTCTTCAATACCCTTTAATAGCTATTTTTTATATTACAGCTACTAACAATTCTATAGTTAACTCAATCACATCTACAGTTATATGGAATAAATATTATCATTCATATATATATATATATATATATATATATATTGCATACTAGTAGCATTTGTGACTTCTGAACAATATTCAGGCAATGGTAAGAGGGCCATAAATGTATACTAACTCATTCAATCTGTCCAGTCACCCTTTAACAATTGTTACACTGATAGACTAATTAGTAGCTATTTTTACTGACCCTATTTTATAGGTGATGAAGGTGAGGCACTTAAGATTATATAACTTGCTCAAAGCCAACAGCTAATAGTGACAGAGCCAAGACATAAGCCAAGTGACTGTCCCCTTAAGACTATATTTGACCCACAATGAGACAACTTAGCCCCTTGACGTGGAGGTAATTTTAGTGGGTTCGAATCCAGTCATATCAAACACCAGGCCGTGGGCTTCTTCCATGGATGTGTGCTTGGGAAAGAACAGTTAAACAGTTAACAGTTCTGAAAAGGTGTTTTCCTTTACTTCTGATTCAATCCTTGCTATCAAAAGGATTCATTTTGAGCCCTCTGGGGGATTGTAGAAAAGTGATAAAGTGAGACAAAATGCCTTTGTTTATTTATTTTTATTATATTTATAACTTAGTTGTATTTTTTAATTGACAACTCAATTCTTGAGCACCCGCCACAGGGAGGAGGCACTGTGCCAGACAGAGAGGGAGATCGGGTGGATGCTGCTTCATCGCTACTGATAAAAACCTGATTCTCACTCCAGTCAAAAGGATGCTATCATTTTGGTCAAGTCGGGAGCAGATGGGTTTTTCTAGGTAATAATGGTCCAATTAGCAAGCCAGACTATGCAGATTTCACACCAAACCTCTGCAATCAACTCCTGGACTGCTTTGTAACACTCCATCTTGGCCTACCATGTGTTAGCCGAATCACTAGAGCACTGGAATATTTACAAATACACTATGACGGGAAAGAAAAGAGAACCCTGCAGACCATGCATTCTATTACAATCTCCCTCTGCTTTCTTTTCACACATACGGCGACATAGTTTTCACCAGATGCTTTGTCATTTCCAGTGTTGCTTTGTATAGTCACTTTGTCCACTCTTTCACTCTCCCAAGAGATTTTTGTAAATCAACTGTAGAGACGGCCAAAAATTAAGAGTCCTTGTGGAAGTATTAATAGCAAAAAGCCAGCTCTAACCAAGCACTCGGGGGCCCTGATTTCTTTTTTTCTTCTTATTCAGAGGGATGATGGGACACATAAATGAACCAGACACCCAATTGTGTGCCACTTGTTATAGGGCATTCTTTGGAAGTCCACAGACTTTTCTGTCTCCTTTCCAAATCACTTGTTCGCTGCTTTTAAAAGAAATACACGTTGCTTGTACAAAATTTTTAAAATAAGCTAACATATTTGAGAGAGAGAGAGAGAGAGAGAGAGAGAGAGAGAGAGAGAGAGAGAGAGAGAGAGAGAGAGAGAGAAACGTAAACGCTTGGAGAAAGGCACTTTGTTTGGAGCATTTCTTCTAGTATAGATTTCTCTCATAAGCATTTACCACACTAGTCTTAATTGTTTTTTTTTTTTTTTAGACAAGTTCTGCTTTGTAGCCTAGGACAGCCTAGAATTCTTATCTCTCACGCTTCAACCACCCAAGTACTGAAATCACAACACCAGGCCATTAGTCTTCATTCTTTATGGATAAATACTACACTATATAGACCCGCCATAACTTGTTTGCATTGCCCATTAATGAAACTGTATCTAGTTTTTGTACTATAAATATCTTAAGGTTAAAAACATGTGTATATGTGTGTATACTTCCTTGAGAAATTAAGGTTTTCTTTAAAATTAGCAAGCAACCCATGTARTAAAGTAAATGTTTAATTTAGTTTGTTTTGTGTTTGTCTGAGACAGGATTTCGCACCATAAGCCAGGTGCTCCTCTTGCCTCAGCCTCCTGAGTGCTAAGACTATAGATACGTCATCGCACTATCTTTTATTTAATATTGTTTTTGCAGTGCTAGGGATGGATCCTAGGCCGCTGCATGTGCTAAGCATGCATTCTACTAATGAGCTACACCTATTGAACAATTTTGTATGTATCCTTGCAGATAACTCTTGTCTGTTTTTGTTGTTTTGAAATAGTGCCTCACACTATAGCCCAGGCTAGCTGGTATAGCTCAGGCTGTCTTTGAAATCAGGACAATGCTCGTGCCTCATCCTCTACAGTGCTGGAATTATAGAATTGTATTACCATGCCTGGCTTTCCTTTCAGACTTTTATTGGTATTTTGCATTTGTGGACACAAAAACATACATTTAAATGGGAATACACTATTAATAATTTAAAATCCCAAGAATAATAGTTACTACTACACATTGAACCCATCTATGAAACAGCTACTTTTTCCTATTTAATCCTTTTGACCACTACTTAGTGTTTCCCAAATTTGGTTGCACTTTAAAATCATGAGGGTGGGAGGGCTTTCAAAATACTTATTAATCTCCACCCATTCCAAGAGAATCAGATTTTTTTTTAAAAAAAAAAGATATCGTCTTAGTATGTGGCCTTGACTGGCCTGGAAGTCACTAGTGTATACTGGCTGGCCTGGAAGTCACTAGTGTATACTGGCTGGCTTTGAACTCACAGATATTTACCTGTCTCTGCCTCTCAAATCCCAGAATTAAAGGCATATGACACAACACCTGGAGAGAATCAGATTAAATTGGCCTGAATTTATTTTATTTTATTTTATTTTATTTTATTTTATTTTATTTTATTTTATTTTATTTTATTTTATTTCTGTGTATGGTTATTTTGCCCGCATGTTCATCTGTGTATCCCAGTGCCCTCAGAAGCCAGAAGAGAGTGTCAAATCCCTATGGGGCTAGAGTTAAAGATGGCTCTGAGCCACCATGTGGGTTCTGGGACTCGAACCCAGGTCCTCTGGAAGATCAACATGTGCTCTCAACTGCTAAGCCATCTCTCCAGCCCCAATTTAAACTTTTCTTTAATCCACAGTGATATTAATGAGCACAGGAATTGGGAACTATTAGGTTAGCTACTATCTTATCAATTAATATTTTAGTGAGGGTGAAGTTGTGAAATACTAATACATACGATGAACCAAACTTTTAACTATTAATCATTTGAAATCTGCTTTTCTCCTCATGTAACACTATATCATAAATCAATTTCTAAGTCAATAAGTAAGGCACTATCACTTATAGGAACTACAGTATTCCACTGTATGCTGTAATACAATACAAATGTCACCAATTTTCCCAACACAGAAAATGCTACAGTTAATATATTGATTCATATATCCTTGGAGCACCATCTTTAATTCTTTCCTTAGGATAAATTAAAAAACATTAACTACTCTCAGGGTGGAGGTAGGCAGATCTCTGGGTTCAAGCCCAGCCTAATCCAGAGAGCCAGTTCTAGAACAGCTGGGACTACACAGAGAAACCCTGTCCAGAGGAGAGAGGGGGGGAGGGAGGGAGGGAGGGATGGAGGGAGAAAGAGAAGAAAATAACTACCTACTCACCCACTCACAGTGTAAACATTTTTAAAGTCTTTCTCCATTGACATTCTCCGGCGACGTGTGTGAGAATACCTGCTTCCTTCTGTTTTAACCAACTCTGAGTCCTGCCATTCTTTTTTAATCTTTGCAAAATTATACTGTAGAAAATTGCATGCTATTCTAATTCCCCTTTCTTTCACAACTAGGGAGATAATTCGCTTTTCGAGTTTACTGGCTACTTGAATTTCTCCTTTTATCTGTTTCTCTGTGCATATTTTCTCCCATCCATTGCATGCCTTTCTAGTAAAACAGTCATGTGTTTCTCCTTCCTGTGTTAAATACAGTGGACCTCATGCATTTCTTCCTAGTTTTCTCATTAACTTTATTTATGGTATGTGCAGTAGTTTTAAGCTGTTACATAATTAATGATATTAATCTTTTTCTTTATTAAGTCTACCTTTGCTATTATGCACATAAATATCTACCTCGAGATTATGTCATTCCCTATTTTTTAGTTCTTTTATCATTTCACTCTCATTTAACTTTTAATTACTTAGTGAAGCAGTTCTCAAACAAGATTTGACATCAGAATTGTTCACAGGGCTCCTTTAAATGCTGGAGTCTTAGTCCTGAATTCCAATGGAGGGGGGGTGAGACCTGAGCAGAAATATGTTTTAAAGCACAGAAAATTTTGATAGCCTCCCTCCTTTAGTACTAAAAACTGTTTTAATCCTTCTAAATGTATGTAGATAATTTTTTTCCAAATTACTTTAGCAAGTTTGTTAAATAAACTATTTTATTAATTTGAAATGTTACCTTTATCCTAGTTGATAAATTCCAGGAGCTCAGAGTCTATAGCTGTTTTCCTAGACTACTGCATCTGTGGGGCCCAGCAAAGAGTCCAGTATATAACTTGGGTTCAGTAAAAACTAGTTATAAATAAAATAACGCAATTCTCCTTATAACTCCAAACTAGCTAGTCTCCTCTTTGGTGTTTTCTTAATCATTAGACCAAAACCCCCTTATGTTTTTAATATTGACTTTCAGTTATCAGGAATATGAATGCACCCTCTGTAGATTCTGTTTGAGGCATTCAGACTATGCATTAGAGGGCTCCATTGAGTGAGCTCAAAATCATAATGTCGGCCATGTTGGAGAGGCACATGAATTCTGATCAGAGGTGCCATGAAGACCTAGTCAACAATGATCCAGAGAAAGGGAAGATTTGAGATGTTTAGCTCTTAAACTTTCCCAGCTAATTGCCTCCAGAAATTAATGCAAAAGTTTCCGTGAACTGAGGACAGGCTGACACACCCCCTCTTCCATAAACCCATGAAAAGAACAATGGAATAGAGATCCCAAGTCTGAGTTCAAGTCCTGTCATTCAGCCCAACTAATAGCTACCTGACCTGAGGCATGCTGGGCTCATGACACTTGGTTCCTAACAATCTCTTCAGATCTAAACTTCTACCTGAAGACCCAAACAGACTATTATATGGCCAGGATTCCAGAGACAACCTGAAATGACGTCTTCAGAATAAGGCTCCAGTCCTATCCAAACTAAAGTAAAACAATAGTAATATCAGGAGATAGTAGTAGTATCACTAAATTATGAATACTTTTACACACTAAATTGCATTCTTAAGTGTCTCATGATTAGAAGAGGGGTATAACAGTTATAGAGTATTAAGTTTAACTCAATCCATCTTCACTACCTTGTACAGTAAGTTCTATTCTCATACTCATCTTACAAAGGAGGACAATGAATCACAGAGGGCTCCAATAAATTGCCCCAAACCTCGCAGCTCTCAAGTGATAAAGTCAGGAGTTCAATCCGGATTCATGTGGCTAACTTTGGAAGTATCATTTTCCCTTTAAAAGTTGCCCCAATCAGCCAATAAACTGCAGTGATCCTAGATGCTAAATCATGTAGAACCCTTCCCTCTTCACAACCCCCCAAAAATGAGGTTTCAGTCCATTTTCAAGTCAAGCAGATCACATGGTAAAGCCTCGGCTCTTAAGTAATGTGGCTTAGAAAATATGACATTTTATTTCTTAATAATTGTGAATCATTAAACATGACAACGTTTTACATCCAAATAAGACACTATTAACAACTACCAGCACAATTGTAGGGGAAAACTACAAACTCCATGCGCATCACCAGGAACAAAAGCAGTCTACACACACACACACACACACACACACACACACACACTGGGCTGGCTACTTTTTCAAAAATGCCTTTGAAACATCAACCTGACAGCCCAAGGGAATCAAAAGGAGCCAAGGAGGTCAAAAGTTTAGTACACTAGCGGCTAGCAGCCCCCTTCGGCCACCTCTCCTGTTTCCCATCTCAGAGAACGGCACTTGTAGCTCCCATACCCAAACTGGCCATCAGTCCAGGGTCGGATGTTCAGTCTCCTCTTACGGCATGAAGGAACCCACCGGTGCTCTTTTCAAATGCACTACCCTTGCTTCTTCCTCTTCTCAGACCCTCCCTACCTTTCCCCTAAACCCCTGCTTCCGAAAACTTCTCAATGAGTGCAGCCTTTTACTGGCTCCAGCACCACCTCATCTCAGCACTGCTGCCAAAGTAATCTTTCTAAAACCAAATCTGCTTCTGCTACGTCCCTGTTTAGAATCTTCGTCTCCAGGACAGAGTATAAAAAGCCTTCCTAGAACATATAAGGTTCTTTATTTTCTGGCCTCCAGCGCCTTTCCTGGATTCATCTCACACCAGGCAAACAAAGCAAGCTGGAGGTTCCTGAACAGGGCCGCTCTGTCTGCCTAGAACGCGGTTCCCTCACATCTCCATATGGCCAACTCCTACTCAAAAGTTCA
Source organism: Apodemus speciosus (assembly GCA_002335545.1). Taxonomy (NCBI): domain Eukaryota; kingdom Metazoa; phylum Chordata; class Mammalia; order Rodentia; family Muridae; genus Apodemus; species Apodemus speciosus. Next base: position 63,660 of record BDUI01003906.1, read on the forward strand.
CCATGCTTTTTGTCTAGGCTTGCATCTCATTTGACACCTCTCCCTATGGTAATAGTTAATGTGACACAGTTTATTCATAAGTCTGTCTTTCCCAGATCCTGAGGAGCCTGCCAAGCTGCTGTGCTTTACTCCTATCTCTACTCTGTTGAATGAAAAGAATTTCTTAGGATTTAACTGCATGTGCGCACACACAGGCGCACAGGCGCACATGCATACACACACACACACACACACACACACACACACACACACCACATGGCATAGATGAGGAGGTCAGAGAACAACATAGGAGAATCTGTTGTCTCCTTCCATCATATGGATCTCAAGGACAGAACTCAACTTGTCTACCTTGGTGGCAAACACCTCTACCGGCTGAACCATCTCACTGTTTTTGATAAACACCCATCAAATCCAGCATACAAGCCAAATCTCCTTTCAAAAAAAAAATCTTTAAACTGACAATCCATGTATATCAAAACTGTTTGTTACATTCGGGTATGCGCATGTTTATATCACAAACTCAAGAAGACATTTTTTAAAAGACTCATGAGCCCCCACAGACAAATCTAGCTTCTGAACAATCACAGAAAATTGAAGCTATTTTTTTTTACTCTATTTCATGTAAGCAGTCCTGAACATTTTGTGGGTCACAGACATAGTTCGGTAGTTTTTGGTCAATCATTTCTTAAATCCACATTTCTTCTGGGATCATCCTAAGATTCTAATGAAAATTCTGATCGTCCTGAAGACTGATGTCCAACCTCACCAAAAATAACAACTTTGCATGAGATAGAAACTCACAACAAGAGATTTAATTCATCCCCCAAAACATTTTATGAGCTTGGCTTCTGGGTATGTTATAATATGAAAATGAGCATTTTCCTTCTAGCACCAAAATATAAACATAAGATTCAATGACTCTTTCAACTAGCAAAACCCCAAAAAGTCTTCATTGAGAAGGGCAAGCTTGAGAGGCAGCGAGGAGAAGTGCGTCTCCCCCTACTTTCAAGAATCTTACAATATGAATTTGCTTGAAACAAATGAAAACCGCAAATAGGAAAAAAAATGTATCATCTCCTCACATATAATCCCCAGGAATACATGTTTAATGGAAGGAAATTCTCTCCAATGCTTCTGGCATAATATCCGTCTGATTCCCTACTGATATCCACTTGTGAATCATTTTGAATAGGCTAGCTGACAACAGCTTCTCTTAAACGAATGTGCATTGTCCTGGTAAAGAAAGGGTTAAATTAAAGAAACAGCTGGCTGGCAGCCACTGGCACTAGGGGTGGGGTGGGGGTGGAAGACAGCAGGAGGAAAAACCAGTTAGAGGAATAAGTGCTAATTTCTTACCCTGCCACATGGCCATCTTGTACCTATCTTCTCTCACGCTGGGGTCACAGGCTCAGAGCTTTCCAGAGCCCCCCCTCCAATTTCGGTGGGGGACTTAAAGGAGGGTATAGATGGAGATGGAACTGTGTGCTTCTGCTTTCTGCAAGAGTCTAAGGCCCCAAACCTGAAAATGTAAAACAGAAGAATGAAAATCGCAAGAGAAGACAAAGAATTTCAAATTCTCGAAAATGAGCCCCTGCCCCGCTCTGAACCTCTCTCTTTCAAAGACAAGCATATGTAAGCAGTGTCAAGTTTCCCCCTTTGCAGCAGTGAGGTATTGCTTGGTGAAAGAGTGGAGATCTACTGTCAGTTAACATTGTCATTCACTGCTGTAGGATCCTGTATGAATCACTGGGACTTCAGTAAATGGGGCTGGATGTGCATAAAGGGTTGGTTGACAGAAATTGTGATAGCCGCTGTGTTTCCTATCTTAAAGTTCCACAGTCTGGCGAATGAATTCTTCTTCTGACCATAAGGATGCAGTGTTATATGAAGACAGCAGCAGAAAATAGAGAAGACTCTGTGAATAAAGTATTAAAATATCTCACATACAAAAAAAAAAAAAGAAGAGGGACCATAATAAAAAGTAAGAAGTGATGATACCCATGGGGGGTGGCTCTTCTGTTCCACATTATTTTGTACTTTCCTCATTTTGCAAAATTCCTATAGTGAACATATTCTATTGTTTGTATAATGAGGGAATAAGTCAAGGACAAAGAAAACCATAAAACTATTCATTAATGCAATCAAAGTAATTTAGCTCACTCCCAGTGATCCATTTTCAAATTCAAAGCTGTTAAGAAGGCTCCTCAGTTAAAAAGAGCTTGGCACCCCAAGCCTGCGTTCAATCCCTGGAATCCAACTAAAGATGGGAAGAAAGAACTGACTATATAAAGCTGCGCCCCTACCCCTGAGCACACACACACACATACACACAAAACCGTACTGATACATTTTGAATCTTTAAATTCAGTCTTAAAACAATACTGTGTCCAGTTATATGAAAGGAGTTAAAAGCAAAGGAAAAACCTAACGAGTGTGATTACTGGTCTTAGTTTGGTTTGGAAGTTTCATATATTATTAAGTGCATTTAAACAAGTTTTCTAATAATTTATTTTTCTCGTTGAGCCTAAACACTAATTTGCATTTTTTTTCTCCAGAAAGGCCCTCACCTTTTTGGCTTGAGGTGAATTTCTATGTCCATTGATTTTTTTTTTAACATAACCATGGAACTCTGAAGTGGAAAAGCTAAAGCCCAAATGCTCAAGGCTAATACTAGTTTAAGAATAGTGTTGGCCCTCTTTAATGACCTCTTTTTCTTTAAAGAACAAAAAGGGTTCATGTGTGCACCAGTCCTCAAACCTCCAACAAAGACTGGGGCTTTGGATGAGGAAAGGCTCCTGAAATCCAAGAAAAAGAGAGCTTAAGAAACTTAAACTCTGAGGATGAATTCACCAGGAAAAAGTGCTCGGATGAGTTATCTGGAACATGGCTCAGTTTAAGTCTGCTGCCCCCCCACCCCCTCCTATTTTACTTACTGTTAAGAAGTACTGATCAGTGCGTCGTGGAACAAGGGGAAATTTAACAGCTCTGAAATTCAACCCAGGAAATTACTACTAATGCATTTATGAAGTATGTGTAAGGGGAATCTCACTGGTTTTTAACGCTTCGCCTTCTGGCTTTCCCCTCAATTACTCGGCACAGCTTCCACTGACGTTATCACACGGACACCCGTCCAACTTCAGTCAACTGATTTGTTCTGAAACGTTCATAAAGGTAAAAAGCGCGTCAAAGTTAAGCTAAAGCTCTCTTTCCATTACTCGTAAAGGAGCTGGAGCGCAGGGCTCCAACGTCTGGCAGCAGCAGCTAAGAGCATTGGGTGGCCAAGGGGAAAACGCAGACCAACTTCTTTGCCCAGACCGTCTGGACTGCACTTCTCTAAGAACCCCCCAGAAACCTGTGGCAGGTCCAAAGCAGGAGCGAGCAGAACCTGGCCTCGGCTGCGCTTTCCCAGCGAACGCCGCCCCAGCCCTGTCCTCTGGACAAGCGATTCGGGCAGCCAAGCTCCTTGCTTTCAAAGCTGGGCGGGCTTGGCGCCGCTTGGCAAGGAAACTTCGATCAGCAGCCTGGGGACCCTGCTCCCAGAACAGGGCTGGGCTGCCGAGGAGATGCCGCCCCGCTCTGGCAGGAACCAGCCTGTCCACCTCCTTCGGTGGCGGCCGGGCAGGGAACGCCAGCTCTGGGGACCGCGGTGGCAGGCGAGCACTCTTCCCTGCTCGCTGTACCAGGGGGGCTCCTCGGGTGGGCCGGCGGCCGGCGATCGGGGAAGGGACCTGTTGGGGACGGGAAGCTCATTTGCCTTTACCTGTCACCGAGGTCCGGCGCGGCGGAGCCCGTGTCCACCGGCGGTGGGCAGCGCGCTCAGTCGGCTCTGGCGTTCCACACGGCGAGTAGAGCTAGCGCCCCACGTAGTCGGCAGAGCTTCATTCACACAGCCCAGCCAGGAGGAGGGGGAGCGGAGCGGGAGCGAGGCTCATGTGACAGGCGCCTTGGAGTATTAGCTCTGCCAAGACGGAGTCTGCGCATGCGCGCCACGGAGGGCCCTCTCCAGGCGCCTCGGTGCAGCCAAGGGGAAAAGCGCCGCCAAGAAACAGAGACTGGGAGGAGCTTCGGCATGCGCAACCGCAATAGGGTAGCCAGGCTTGCAGCCATATTTAATGAGGACTGGGCGGATCCAACCCAAATGTGGGGCGTGTCAGTTGCATTTGGAAAAAAAAAAAAGCAATGCTCCATTCGGTTTCATTGTTTGCAGATCGCCTACCTTGGTTTTGCTTTTGTCTTTAGAACAAACTGTTTATCCTGAGCATCTTGCCCACAGCAGACATCAGACCACGAACTTAAGCCTCCTGTATGCCAGGCATTGTTCTGGCTACTATACTTTATTCGTTGCATTTGATGCTTACAAGAACTCGTGAAGGATGTATCATTATCCATTTTCCCTCGTAAAAATGCATAGGCACAGAAAGGTTGCATAGCTTTTCCAATCTCACACTGTAGTAGCAATAGGAATAGTGATCAACACAGTGGTGTTTGCACGGACCAATTTAATCCAATACAGGGAAATCTATAGTGCAGTTACTTATCGGTATTATTGCCAATTTAATCATTACCAAGCGAAAACTCAAGGTGACACATACTTGTAATCCCAATGCTTTGGGGTTGGAGGCAGGAGAATCTGTTCAAGGTCATCCTAGGCTATATTTTAAGTTTGAAGGCAGGGCACTGTCTCAAAAACAGACAAACAAAACACAAAATAAAGTTCAGATTCCAACTGAGGTCTCGCTGTCTCCAAAGCCATTCCAAACAATTAAGAACAAGAAATATCCTATCCTTGTAAAGAATAAACAGGTTACAGAAATAGAGTGCAGCTATTAATTTATTGCAAGAACAAAGACTAGAACATCAACACAAGTAATCTACCTAAAAGCCAAGTCTAGGCTTGGCTTCAAATTCAGAATCCACTATAGTAAATAGTATTTTTTTTTTCAATTTTCTTGCAACAGGGTCTCTCTGTTTAGCCCTGGATGCCTGAAACTCGCTATGTAAACTAAACTGGATTAGGATATTCACAGATATTCAGCTGTTTCTGCCTCCCAAGTGCTGGGATTGGAGACCTGTGACACACCTCTAGGCTTTTATTATTATTTTTTCTTTGAGAAGGTCATACATGTATTCAATAAACTATAATCCTATACACTCCCATTTGGCCCCCTCCGATTCTGCCCAAGAAATCCATGTTTCTCCCAACACCTCCCCTCCTAATTTCAAATTTCTTGTTTATTAACCCGATAAATCCAGTTAGTGTGGCCCATATTTGCAAGAGTGTGGGACCATTCAACAGACCATGAAAAACCTACCAGAGGTCACACCCTCACAGAAGAGTAATTCTCTCTCCCCGGGAAGCTGTCAACTACCAATGGCATCTCAGTAAGAAACAGAGCCTTGGTATCACCTCTCCCATCACTGTAGGAATGTTGGTGGCTTGGTCTCCTTCACAAGTTCATTTGACCTTGTGTACAAAGGACAGTATTTTACAGCACTCCTCTGCATCCTCCAGCTCCTGCATTCTTTCGATCTCCTCTTGTGAGCTGGCCCTTAGGCYTAATTGGAGGGTGGGGTTGAGAATTCTGTCATTTCGACCTAGGGTTGAGCACTCAGTCTCTTCTCAGAACTTTGACCCATTGTGAGCCTCTGTACTGACTGCTGCCCGTGGCAAAAAGAAGCTCCTCTGACCAAGGTTGAGAACAGCTCCGTCTACAGCTATAGACACTAGTATTAGGAAGGCAATCATTTAGCTGAAAATAGCAGGTTCTACCCAAGGACTGACCCGGACATGGAGTTACAGTATCACGCATAACATTCCCTCCTGTGATGCAGGTTTCAAATTCAATCAGAAAGTGGGGAGTTATTCTATAATATCACGCCACCATTACACCAGAAGGCCCATCTTGCCCCACAGATCAGAATTGTTAACACACAGGGACCGAACTTCGGTAAGGCCATGTGTGCGCAGTGAATTTTGAATGCCTCCTTTGGACAAGCTGAGGGTTTGGAAAAGAAAAACCTGTATCTGCGCCCAACTTGGGTAAAGCTTCCAGAGATAAATCTATAATCAAACACAATGAAGCTTTTGGCTTATTTTAATACAAAACCTAACAGAGAAAAATGACTGCTCTTCCAGAGGTCCTGAGTTCAAATCCCAGCAGCCACATGGCGGCTCCCAACCATCTGTAATGAGATCTGACGCCCTCTTCTGGTGTGTCTGAAGACAGCTACAGTGTACTTCCATATAATAATAACAACAATAATCCCAGCACTCTGGGAGGCAGAGGCAGGCGGATTTCTGAGTTTGAGGCCAGCCTGGTCTACAGAGTGAGTTCCAGGACAGCCAGGGCCATACAGAGAAACCCTGTCTCGAAAAAAGAAAAAAAAAAAAAAAAAAGATAGTCATTTAAAAAAAAAAAAGCCAGGCAGTGGKGGCGCACACCTTTAATCCCAGCACTTGGGAGGCAGAAGCAGGTGGATCTCTCAGTTCTGGTCTAAAAGGTGAGTTCCAGGACAGCCAAGGCTATACAGAGAAACCCTGTCTCAGGGAGAAAACAAAAAACAAAAAACAAAACATAGTCATCTCGTGAATAAAATAAGATAAGATCATGGGAGAAGACTAAACGTGAGATGAATTTCAAAATAAACCATGCTTCCATAAGCTCAAAACAAGGCAAGGTTGTCACGTGATCATCAGTGTGTGGATCTGGACCGTGAAGTAAATCCAGAGTTCTACATCCTTGGGAACCCTGGAGTGAAAATTTGGATCTAGACAGCCTTTATCTAAAGCTCTATACCTGATCCCCAAATCAAAGCCGCTTCTGTGTGCCAGCTCCGTACATATCCTCCACACAAATGGGGTGGGGTTTGGGGGTTGTTTGTTTGTTTGTTTGTTTGTTTGTTTTTTGAGACAGGGCTTCTCTATATAGATTAAAGGCGTGTGCCACCACTGCCCAGCCAAATGGGGTGATTTATTGATGACAATACTAATGGATGATTACAAGGGGCAGACAGCAAAGATTCTGCTAGCTTGTGATGGTAAAGAAGAAAGGGGATGTTTAGAACCACCATGGCCACTCACACTGCAGCCTATCACGACATATCACAAAGCACAGAGGTTGTGTGTGGTGTGAGTAGAAAGGAACCAAGGCTAAGTTGGAAGGACTGTGAATACTGGACAGACAATATGCCCAATAGTTAAAACTTTTGAACAGGGCAATCCTTTTGTTAGAATTCTTCCTTGAGAACAGAAATCAGAGGTGTTTTTCTTCTTTTTGAGAAGTTTCTCTTTCCTGTCTTTTTTTAACCCCTCAACAACTGCAGAATAGAAAAACAAGAGCTCACTTGTGGATTGATCAGGAAGCGCCCCACCCCGACCCCCGATGACTTATAATACAAGTAACGGTCAAAAGAGTCTCCTCTGATAAAGGGCTATAAAAAGGGGCAGGCATTTGGAAGCAAATGTATCCCTCGAAGGCAAGAATCTTTGCTTGAAGTGCAGGATTATTTGAGAGGCCTAGAGTCTTATAAAGAGTATGACGTGGCTGCAATACATAAAGATGGCCACATGGTGTCGCCACTGACCGCCAACAGCTTGGAGGGCTCCAACGTTTAAACACACCCAATTCCTACACACACACACACACACACACACACACACACACTTCATCTTTTGTGAGTTAAAAAACAGAAAAAATTTGTGACAGTGGGCTCTGAAGTCAGACTGTCTGGGCTCAAAATGAACAAGGAACCCAGCTGTAAAGACGTATTAGCTGTTCTTTTCTTTTCTTTTCTTTTCTTTTTTCTTTCTTTCTTTCTTTCTTTTTTTTTGAGTTACCAGGTTTCTCTCTTCAGGTTTCTTAATAGTAAAATGATATATCATGTTTTAATGTATTAATAATGTGGACCATTTGTAATAAATTAAGCACTTAATAAATGTTACCTAGTACTAATGAAGATGATGGTGGTAGTGGTGGTGAGGAAGACTCCTTGATTAAAGGTTTTAGATTTAAGAGGAAATATTTGTAGGGAGATATAAATGTCCATTTTTCAAAGCGAAGAAATTAAGCTGTGGTGCTAATAAAGTAAAGTTAATGGTTTCTTTAAAAGCTATAGATTGTAGGCTGGATGTGGTGACTCATTTCTGTAACCCCACTCCTTTGCAGACTAGAGCAGGGGGGTCATGAGTTCCAGGCCAATGTGGATTATATAATGAACTACGATTTTTTTTATTCTGCTTAAATGGACACAGTACCTAAGTGCCTTCAAAAGCATCTCTGCCTATAGATTAGCACAGTGTTACTGCAGATGCAACTGGCCAAAATGCAGAAAATAAATGTCAGGGATTGGAAGGCTCAGACAGAAAAGGGGCTGTCTATAGCACACACACACACACACACACACACACACACACACGTGCACACATACACATCCTTGATGCACACCAAGCCTCAGGGATTGTGTACAAAAGGGGAGCAGAAGGATCTCAAGAGCGAGCCAGAGAAAGCCTGAGGAAGACCAGAGTAAAATGGCGTCTTCTGGACAGGGGTCACCACACTCAGGAAGTCAAACCACTGTGGCTGCCTGAATATGTAAGACGCACACAAAAATCAAGCCACTCAACAGTTCAACATGGACTCGGAAGGGGTTCCTGAGTGCGTTCTCAGCCCTGACCCAGGCGCCATGCAAGCTGATGGTTTCTGAAGAAGAGAGTCAAGTTTTGTTTAAGAGCATAGCTCCGGGTAAGACAACCGCTCTCCACTTGATGGCTCCACACCTGTGAGTTTATGAGCAGCACACACTGGACGCGATCGTTTATTGCTTTAAAAAAAGATAAAAGGACACAAAGTTGGGGGGAGGTGGGGAGGTGGAGTGGGTAAGGAAGGGATGAGGGAAAGGAATAGTAGAAAACCAGTTGTATGAAACGCTAATTAATTATGAATTAATTAAGAAGTAATAATGTGTTTTAATAGTCAAGTATACATAAATCATACAATGAGCTTGTCTACATGCTGAAAAGGGATTCACGTTACAAAAGTGCATCACTGTGCCCCCGGGCCATCATGGCTACGTTCACTTCTTTCACCTCCAAATTAGCAACGCGAGGGAAAGTCTCAAGCAGACGGCTATGTGGCCCTGACAAGGGAGGCCTGGAGGTTTCTGGGATTGTTTTTATTTATCATAGATTTCACTATTGTGCTACCTCCCAATGCCACTTTTGTGATGCTAAGGGTTAAACCTTGCATATGCTAAGCGTGCACTGTACCAGCTGGGACATTAATTTTAAAGCCAAACATCTAGCGTGCTCAAGAAATGTCAAGGTTAGTTTTAGAAAAATGAGACAGAATAAAAGGCAATGAACAGATTTCCCTGGCTCCCAGCTTCTTAAACTGTTGTTTGCTACTTTATATGGGGTCACAGAACGGAACGTGAGGATCAGGGAAAACAACAACAACAACAACAGCAACAACTTGGCAACAGTAAAGGATTTCTGAATATGCAACAAACAAAAAATAACTCAAAAGGAAGCAAATAACAAGTTAAGGGTGTTTCTACCAATACCGGCTTGTGTTGCACTAATGTGTTCACTATAGCCTCGGTTGTACCACACCACCTGCTCCCTTTCCTGTGGTCATGCTATGCAATGCTACAAACAAGTGGGCTCAGACTTAAGAGGCGTATTTTAATCTGTGAATATCTTTGCC
>BDUI01003907.1:64205-75549 GCA_002335545.1 Apodemus speciosus
GTAGAAAATCATAAGGAAATTATGATTAATTATGATTTCATAAGTATATTAATATTAAAAATAAAAAGGAACCAATATGTGAGTGCTATAGAAGTGTCTATTGCCAAATGAGTATTCATTCTCATTTCCCAGTTCTCTCAACCAGTAGAATAAAGAAAAATATGTATATGCTAACATATTTTTTTCTGGACATACCCATGTGATTTTTTTATTGGATATATTCTTTATTTACATTTCATTTCCCTTTTCGTGGTTCCCCACCCCCTAAATGTCCCACATGTCCTTTCTAAGCATAAACTCATAGGGAATGCTCTGATATTGCCACCAAATGAGTCACACTTCTTTCTTCCATGTGGATCCTCTAGCATCAGCAGGGAGAAATGTCACTGTCAACACTCATCATGCATTTACATAAATGACCAATAGAATATGTGGAGATTTTAAAATTGTTAACACATAACCACTTCAGGAAACAAACACCCACCAAAGTACATTGCTTATGTGTGAGCCCATTGCCCTTAATTTATTGCCTCTACACTTCTGAATATTTTATTAGGCCGAAATACTTTCTTCCCATCCTAGAAGTGAGGTTGTTGAGTTCATGTTATACAATATTCCCCCAGTTTGCATTTCATTAGGAGAACTCTCAATATCTCAAAGAAGTACCGTATTTACATCTATTAAGATATCTCTGTGCTATAAAATTCTATATAGCTTTGAAAAAAATCATACTATCTCCGTTCTGTTACTTCAGTGCCATGCATAATAGTTTCTTCATCCCTGAGGGCTAGACATAGCATCACATATATCTGAGCTTAACTCTTGAAAGGTAGAGGCAAGAATATCAGTAATTCAGGGCCATTACCAGCTCTGCTTAGACTAGCTACAGCTACAAGAAACCTTGTTTCAAAYGGTGGAGTGGGAACAGTCCTGATTTTTCTGATAAAAAGCATCTCTATAATATTATTGAACTTATAGCATAAGTACATTATCTCCCTTCCCTTTTCTCACTTTAAGGACCCAAGGAGAATTCCCTTTTTGGTTTTAGTATGTCATTTGATGTAATGCTTGTCCAGGTCTTGTTTAGACTGCCCTATTGCTAAAATTTCATGGCTTTAACTTCTTCAATAGTTATTTCTTGGTTGTCAACTTGACTACACCTTAAATTAACTAAAGCTCAAGCAACTGAACACACCTATATAGGGTGGGATTTTTTGTGGACAGCAGTTAAATTATTGGAGGTAAAGGACCCACATTACATCTGGGCCACACCTGGACGCAGTCCACCTAAAAGGATATGGAAAAAGAACCCTTTTGCTTATTGCCTGCTTTCTCTCATTCTCACTGGCAAGTTCATCTATCATGTTTCTGAACCATTCCTTGTCTGGTGTTAGAATCTACTTCTTGAAGACTACACTGTAGATTGAAAACWGGTKATTCCCTAGGTCCTCCCTATGACTCCAGCACCAGATTGGAACAACTAAGACATCCAACATCATGGTTAAACAACTACCAGATACATGGCATTTCTATCTGGAGATAGCCATGTATATAATATCTCATTTAACCCGTTATGGCCCTTTAGAGAATCCTGACAAGTACAGGGTAATACCTTGGAGACAACAAAGAGACACTATAGCCTGTGTCTTTTGATTAGAACATGGAGCCCTTCATTATTTAAAGTTATTGAAATGTGTGTTGATTCCAGTTGTTGAATTGTTTAATTCTGTTGCTGTTCACTATGTTCTCATGCTCCCTATTTTGTGTTTCATTATCTTTTGATGACCTGTTGGCTATGTTCATTCTCTTCTTCAACCTGAATTATTGCTTCCAGTATGGTTTTTTTGTTTGTTTGKTTGKTTGGTTAGTTAGCTTAGGTTTGGTCTGTTGGACATACACTTTTTAGTCTGTTTGTATTATGAAAAGTTATTCTTTCTCTGTCAACTATGACAGATAGTCTTATTAGGTAGATTAGTCTAGGTTGGCCACTCTGGTCTTTTTAGGCTTAAACTGCACTGTTCCAGATTCTTCTGGCTTACAAATTGTCCACTGAGAAGTCAGCTGTTTTTTTCTGTTGTGTTTTGGTTTGTTTTGTTGTAAATATGGCTTTCATATTTTCTCTTTCAGTTCTTAATATTCTGTATATTTAGTGTTTTAATTATGATATGTCATGAGGATCTTCTTTTCTGTTCTTATCTAGKTGGGGTTCAGTGAGTTTCTTTTATTTGTTATGAGTATCTCTTTTCTTAGTTTGGGGAAGCTTTGTTTTGTTTTGTTTTTATTGAAGATATGGCCTAGGCCATTGCCCTGGAATTCTTCTCCACTTATTCTAATAATTTGAAGATATGGTCTTTTCAGTGCATGTAGTGTCAATTTTGGAATTTTAGTTTCTTTTAAAAACACATAAATATTATCAGCCTGTTTTTTGTTTTAATCCCAGTTGTGAGATATGGAGCTGCATCAGATNTTGGTTAGTTAGCTTAGGTTTGGTCTGTTGGACATACACTTTTTAGTCTGTTTGTATTATGAAAAGTTATTCTTTCTCTGTCAACTATGACAGATAGTCTTATTAGGTAGATTAGTCTAGGTTGGCCACTCTGGTCTTTTTAGGCTTAAACTGCACTGTTCCAGATTCTTCTGGCTTACAAATTGTCCACTGAGAAGTCAGCTGTTTTTTTCTGTTGTGTTTTGGTTTGTTTTGTTGTAAATATGGCTTTCATATTTTCTCTTTCAGTTCTTAATATTCTGTATATTTAGTGTTTTAATTATGATATGTCATGAGGATCTTCTTTTCTGTTCTTATCTAGKTGGGGTTCAGTGAGTTTCTTTTATTTGTTATGAGTATCTCTTTTCTTAGTTTGGGGAAGCTTTGTTTTGTTTTGTTTTTATTGAAGATATGGCCTAGGCCATTGCCCTGGAATTCTTCTCCACTTATTCTAATAATTTGAAGATATGGTCTTTTCAGTGCATGTAGTGTCAATTTTGGAATTTTAGTTTCTTTTAAAAACACATAAATATTATCAGCCTGTTTTTTGTTTTAATCCCAGTTGTGAGATATGGAGCTGCATCAGATYTTCCACAGCAGCTGACATGAATTGTCTCATGCTCTAGCAAAGGCATGATTTTGCCAGCTGCAGATAGTTTCAGTGAGTGTATGATGTTTGGAATTCTGGAGACTTTTCAGAGGGTATAAATGATAGGGTCCCAAGAAGTAGTAGTGGGTTGTTGGTTGGTTGCAGGTTCTTAGTAGGTTGCTATTTGGTTGCTATTTGGTTGCTGTTGATCACAGTTTGTTATGTCATGCACAAAGAAGAATCAAGATGAAGAAAAAATTAGATATTCTGAGTGAGAAGCCTAAACTTGACTCAAGGAACTTGACTCCCCCAATCAGCAGGAAGTAGTCTAACATTCACACCACCCCCTTTCCAACCCCTAGACCCCTAACTTTATTTACTGAGCTCTTTTCTTTCTCCTCTATCCTTTTTCTCCTCTATCTGATGTTAGACGACTGAAAGGGTGGAAGAAATGTGRAGGAGGGAAGAAGAATCCACAAAGTAGTCAAAGTCCAGCTACAATGGTGTTTCTACGTGTTCTCACATTTCCTACATGTTCCTTTCCTGTGTTTAAAAACTTGTTTATATTCTTATTTATTTTATCTAGATCCTTTACTATGTCTTGCAGTCTTAATGCTCTATCCTTGGCTGAATTTATTCTACCTGTCAGACTTTTCCATATATGGATCCAGTTAGGTTATTGGGTCTTTCAGTTCCATCTTCATTTCTGGTCACATCCTCTTCAATGTTTCTTTCTATTCAATGTTCATTGGATTCTATTTTCAAATCCTAAACTTYATTATTTCTATTAGCCTTATGTTGTTTATGTTTTCTTGGATATCACTTACAAATTTATTTTCTTTAACACCACAGAGCTATTTCATTGTGTTGTGTTGTCTTTAAACTCTTGTAATTCTTTGCTGAAATATAGGTTTGTTCCTCTAAATTATGTCCTCTAGTTCATATATGTAACTGAAGAACATTTCTACAGGAACAATGAATTTGGGAGGACAGATACTGTCTTGATTTTTTATATGGTTTGTATTTTTGCAATGAGTTCTGGGTATATGGATTTCTTTTCATTAAATCTGATGTGGTCAGTGAAGATTGAAGCAGAAAGATATGTAACTTGCTTTGAGCCTAGAGGTTGGAAATGGCTTAAGTGAAGTCCAAGTGCACAGAATTCTGGGCTACTGTGCAGAATGTGATATCTGGTCCAAGCTTGGAATTTGGGGGTAGGTCCAGGGGGTAAGTTTGGTGCATAGCGAGAGGATCAGGTAGACTTGCCCAGCTAAACTCCAGCAAGGAATGTACAGTATTTGGCAGGGAAGATAGTTTCTTGATTGGTGTGTGTGTGTGTGGGGGGGGGCCTGTGCATTTGGGACAGGCAGAGAGTTTCCAGGTAGAAACCCAGAGGTTGTGAGTAGTGCAGACAATGGTGGCCAAACTAGGTCAGGATCAGTCACACTTGCCAACCAATATCTGGTAAAAGATAACATTTCCTTTTGCTAAATCAGTGGATTTTGCATATAACATTTTAACATTTCTTTACCCATATATTGAAAATATAAACTATCTTCCTCAGTGTTTAGATTTCTTCTTTTAAAGTACTGTAGGAAATTTTAAATATAACTATACATGTTTGTATCTAANTGTTTTAGGATACCTATATGGGCTGTCAAGTTCAGTTTTAAGAATGTTGATCATTAAGCATACTGGTGTTGACATATGAAGATATATGAAGTTTAGAGGAGTCAGGGTCGCCAAATGTTATTGAACTTTCCTTAGTATGTAAATCARCCTAGGTTTGACCCCATGCATCTCAATAGATAAGACAGCAGCAAGCCTGGAAAATAAAGCATCTAGCTCTAAATCATTTATTCATATAAACAGTAAAATGGAAAATATAATAAAACTATATTGTTACTAGACATGTACAATTACATTGATATTCATTCTRTAAAGAATATTTTCTATAATTCTACCTCAAATGATACACCTTTTTAAAACTGAATCTATATCATTGTTTTTATGTATATGAGAGCTTATCTGTGTGCGTGTGTGTGTGTGTGTATATATATATATATATATATATATATATATATATATATATATATATATTAACCATCTATTTGCTTGGTGACACAGGCCAGAAAGGGCAATGGATCCCCAGGGATTGGAGTTAGAGATAATTGTGAGGTACCATGTGGGAGCCTAGAAATAGCTGAGGTCCTCTGTACTTGCGGCATGTGCTATTAACCACTGAGTCCTCTTTCCAGCTCCTTAAACTGAATCTTTACCTTGAATTTATTCATTGGAGAGTAAATRGAACCAATTAAACATTTATGTTTACAAAATACTTTCTAATGGCTTCTATTGTAATATTTGTGAGGATTTTTATGAATGTGCTAAGTGGATGATAAGGACAATTACTTGTACTTTGCATACGGAGCAAGAAGTGAACATATAAGAGCATAACAGTGACAATTACCAGTGTCATTGGATATCAGTCTAGCATTGTTCATAGCAGGTGGCAAGAAAATATGTTTTTCAGTTCATATTCATGCATGTTATTTATCTATATAGAAACTCAAGCACTTTGATTAAGAATTAAAATCTAGATGCTTACCATATTCAGGAATATCTTATTGGTTTACTATTTCAAAGAGAAAATGTTTTGTTTTACAGATTTAAAGTATTGGCAGAAGACTTTGTTGATTGTAAAATGCAGTTTAAATATGTTTTATTTGTACTCATTTGTCTGTCCCTAGTTTCAATGCTCTCAAATTTTTATTTGTCTCCTTTGAGACTATATTATAATGTAGTTGAATTCTCAATCATTAAATGAAGATTACTTCTGAAATCTCAAAATTAAAGTATCTTGGAATTTAAATTATCTATGGATTATAACTGAGCATTTGATGTATGGAAGATAGTATTTTCTTATAATTTGAAAGGGTAGAGTAACAACACATAACTCATAGTGGTCTTTCCAGAACAGACAGATATACAATAGTTTGTAAGTTAAAATGTATTTAATACATATACAAAATCAATAGATCTGAAAACGAAGATGAGAGTTAAAATTCTATTTCAATTTAGATTTGAACAAATAATATTTATAATAGCATAATTAATATTTTGGCATTTTCTAGCCCCTACAGAAATGTCATTATGATATGAATATGAATAGTTTTGTTCATGTTGCAATAAAAATACATATTTAGATATGTAAGTTTCACAGGAAGGATGTCCATTTCCAGGGGAAAACCATCCCTTTAAAAGACAATAATACATATTCAAGTTTTCCTTCATGAAGGTAATATTTCTTGTCTGAGTCAACATACTTTACCGTTTTTAAACTTTTCTCATCATATTTTTGACAGCAGGTTTTCTAATTTTGACAGCTTTTTAGAAGTAATTTTAACAGCCGAGTGATTTCTCTTCTAAGCAAAGTCAGATTATGTGAAATGTCAATGCAAAAACTATAGACTTTGACACATAACCATTTTACTTGAATTTACTTATTAATTTTGCTTGCTATTACTAATAAAATGTAAGTGCTTAGCTAATTGTATTTCTTTCTGAAGTATTTTAATAGTATTTGAAGGGGTATTCTTTTCTACAAAGCTTACATCATGATTACTCCCCCTTCCTAATCAAAGAGGAGAGGAGAGTATCACAGGGCTAGGAAGACAACAGGCAGTTGATAGATGGAGTACTGTGGAGACTGTAAATTGAGTGTGCAAGTCTTCCTTGTTCTTAACTAGGAGGAAGGCAGACATTAATCCCCTGGAGGAAACCCACTCTCTTGTCTTGACTCAAAATCCCTGGAGCCATTTTAATTAAAAAAACAACAGGCAACCTCAGGAGGTAGGAGATTGGGAGGACCCTCCAGAATTCACCAGAGACCTGGGAGGTGAGAGACTCTCAGGACTCTAAGGGAGGGACCCTAGATGAATCGTTGGAGATAGGGAATTTATAGAGCCTACCCCAAGCAGAATGTCAGGGCATCAAGTGAGGGATGGGATTGATATCTCACAGTCAAAACTCCCATAATTGTTCCTGTCTGAAAGAACTTCAAAGACAAAAATGGAGAGGAGCCTGAGGAAAAGAAGGTCCAGCAACAGGCCCAGAGTGGGATCCACCTCAAAGGGATTCCCCAAGGTCTGACACAATTACTGAGCCTACGGAGTGCTCACAAAAAGGGACCAGCATGACTGCCCTCTGAAAGACCCAACAAGCAGCTGCACCCAACCAATGGACAGAAGCTGCTGACCCCTGTGGTTGAATTAGGGAAAAGCAGGAAGAGCTGATATAAAGGGCGACCCTTTATGAGGACCAGCRGTCTCAAATAACTTGGACCCTTGAGATCTCTCAGGCAATGGATCACTAACCAAGTGGCATACAGCAGCTGATACAAGGCCCCCAACACATATACAGCAGAGGACTGCAGGGTCTGGGTTCAGTCAGAGAAGGTGCACCTAACCCTGAGAGACCGGAGGCCCCAGGGGAATTTAGAGTTCTGGTGGGGTGGGGAGCAGGAGCTGAGGGCATGCTTGTGGAGACAGGGGGGCAAGCAGGAGATATGGGATGTGGAACAGTTGGAAGGTGGACCAGGAGGGGAATAAAATCTGGAGTGTTAAAAAAAAGATTAAATAAAAAGAAGGAATATACAAAAAACAAACAACAACAACAAACTATTGACTTGTTTGGMTAAATTAACCTATTTAATTTCCTCAATACTTTATTTCAGTGTTTAAGAATGTGAAGTATTATCTCTAAATATAAAGAGATTATCAGTTCAATGGCCATCTTAAAAGATTGTTTCTTGTCACGTACTTCCTGTTCACTTTATTTTGACATTAGAAAGTGAGTTTTTCCAAAGAGAGAAATAGATAATCTTAAAAAGTTAAAATAAATGACAGGATTACACAGCAAATACTTAAGCTGTTACTCTATATTGTTGCTGTATATTGAGTCCAAGGATTAATCACTTCAAAACACATGTTCCACTTTTAAGCTGTGTCTCTACCACTAAGGAGTTCATTGTAGTCAATGATCCACCAGTAAGAATGAAATAATATTTTATCACTATTCCAAGCAAAAGAAAAATCTTATCTAATTTATGTCAAAAGACATTCTAATATAACCGTTTCTTTTAAATGGGTCTGGTAAACTATCTTCCTAAGAAAAGGCATCTGGTACTAAACCTGATGATCTTATTTTGACCACTGAAGTTTCATGTTGAAAAAGCAGAAGTTCTGCACATTCTTCAACCCCAACATGATCATTGTGGCATTCACTCACTGACAAACATGCACTAGCAAACTTAGGCAATAAAATTAGTAAAATATATTGATATGATAATTTGTATAAATGGCATTAAGGATGGAAGTCACAGAATCATCTCAGTAGATTCAGAAAAGGCATTTGATAGAATATAACATGCCTTTATGATAAGAATACTACAAAGAATAAACCTGGAATGAGCACGCTTCAATGAAATAAAGGCTGTATGTGACAAACTCACAGTGAGTGATATCCTAAATGAAGAAAACTAAAGCAATACTAGTAAAATCAGGAACAGGGCAGGAATTCCATTGTTCACACTCCTTTTCAATATAGTGTTTGAAGCAATAGCTCAAGAAATAAGGGAAGATGAGGAAATCACAGGTATAAAAATGGGAGAAGAAATAAAATTATCCTCAGTCATAGACAATATCATGTTATGCATAAGATAACCCTAAAATCTGACCAGAAAATTTCGAGAAAAAACAAATAATTTTAGCAAAGTGGCAGAATACAGAATCAACTTCCAAATATCAGTAGTGTTTCTGTATACTATCAGCAAATATATGAAGCAAGGGAGCATGGACACAYTCTCATTTACAATAGCCTCAAAGATTGTAAGACACCCAGAATAAGCCTAACCAAGTATGTATTAGACATCTCTCATGATTTGGTCTTTTGATAGTATCCTGTATTTCCTGACTACTCATTTACTATGGGTTTTGTTTGCTCATAATTTTGCTTATTTTGTCTATGTCTTCTATCTTCAAATCCTGAGAGTCTAGCTTTTGCTTGATTCATCCAATTTATAAGGTTTTTCCATGAGTGTTGACATTAGGATACTGAGTTTTAAATTCCATCTTCATCAACTTATGTTCTCATCTACATTTCTCTTTATTCAACTTGGTTTTCAAATCCTGAGTTATCTTCATAATTCCATTCAGCTCTGTGTATTTGTGTTGTCTTGGATAGCACTCAGGTGCTACTGTTATAGTGTTTTCTCCCTGGATTTTATCAAATAATTCAAGTAATTTAAAGAAGACACTTCATCRAACTGCTGTTCGTCAGTTGCTGTCTTATTGCCAATATCATAGCTGACACGTTTTCTGGAACAGGCTGTTTATAGCTATACCTCATGCACAGTGTCTTCAAATATTGTAATATATTCTTTATTCCATCAGAAATGAGATCAAGAGACTCAGAAGATAGATCCTATTCATGAATGAGACATGTCATTCCATACTAAAAAAGAAAAAGGTGGCCACCCTGTGATTCCCCCTAAAGATTCTCTACTCTTCACTGATATGTCTTTGATTATGTATCTTGTTACGCATCACGGGAAGCATTGCTATTGTCCATGGCACAATAAGTCATGTTATCCCATACTACACAGGGAATGGCAGCCATATTAAGTTTGCTTTCACAGATAGTCCACCTGCAGATAGATGAAATTTGGGTGCATGTCTTATCATCAGTCTTAGAGACCACTCTCTGGTTCAGTTAATTCTTCATAGAGTGGTAAATGTGAAGCATTTCTTTCATGGAAAACACAAACAAATGTCTACTTACCTTCGTCAGTAGAGTACCAATGACAAGTGAAAGAGTTTCATCCAAGTTATAGTCCAGTGAGTCAGTGTGTTTATGAGGATCACTTGCAGAAACATGGGTGAGGAGTAACTTACAGGAGCACCTCTGAGTCCAGTACACCTGCATATCTTTGCATGAGTAATGACTCATGATAGCCTATCTTTGCATGAGTAATGACTCATCAATGCACCAAATATGGAGTTCCCTTGCAAACTGCAATCAGCCCTACTTAAAAAAACTCCTCTATCTAGCACTTGATTATTATATTTGGGGTGAGGCCCTGTGAATCTTCTACTGAGTTTCCTATGCTTTATAAATTTCAGCAAATTGCTGAGCTTTAGTTGACATCAAATTGAAATGATGTGTAAGGGAGATATTGAAAGGGATGAAGGAAAAGGGGTATATATCATAATATTTTATTGTACATAAATATGAAGTTCTTGAATAATGAAACATTACAATGCTTTTGAGTAAAAGAGAAAAACTATTGTAAACAAGAATATTTGGTGTATGAACTCCTTGAATTGAGAAAGAATTTTAAACAAGAAATAAAAGAGCATCTGATGTGCTAGCTTATGAGGATATGGGAAAGGCAAGAGGGTCTCTCTCAGATCTAAAAAGTTTAAAGTATCATAGAAAGTCAGAAATGTGGAATAATAAAGCAGTCAAGAAAGACAAGTGGTAAAAGCAGATACAGCATATATCCACAGGGGCAAATATGACAAAAATGTGTGTGAAGACATAGTTCCCAAGGAACAAAGTCATTGAAAGCCAAATGCTGTTATTCAACTTATAGGAAGGTCTAAGTCTCAAGCAACAGTTCACAGAATGCATAAACAGTAAAACAGTTCAGGTGGAGTCAAATGAAAGGATTTTTTTCTATGAATGAACAATTATTCTCCAAGATTATGGTGTGCACATTTTCTTATTACAAGGAAATATAATTGGAGCTGATGTCGCCAATAGAATAGCAAGGGCCACAGAAGTAGCCACAAGGCTGTCAGAACATCAGAGACAGGTACTCCAGACTAGACCAGGCCAGAGTCCTCCTTGGACCTGAACAAACTCCAGTGATGTAAGCCAGCCAGCCAATGCCTTTGTGAATGAAGAGATATGCAGCCGCTATGCAGGAACAGCAGGATAATTTCAGGATAAAAAAGCCAGGTGACTCCGAAGAAATGACTGGCGATTATGGAAAGCTGTATCTCACATTACACCTCATAGGTGCTACTTCACCAAACAATGCTTTTATGAAACAATTGATACTGTTGTAGATCCAATTTATGCTGTATTGGACATCACTAATAAGCCACTTATTATCTCTTTAGCCATCCAAGACCAGTTTTCATTTGATGGTAGGAGACAGTGATGGCCCTTCAGTTATCTTGCCCATTTTCTAAAAAAAAAAAAAA
>BDUI01003907.1:81193-97665 GCA_002335545.1 Apodemus speciosus
AGAGAGAGAGAGAGAATTGGTCATTAGGGGTAATGATATGGAGCTGAAGGGCAATAGATCAGGCCCCTTTCAGTTGAGATCTGGGACTAAAAAATTGTTTGGAATGAATTCAAGAAAGAAAATGACTAGAGAAATTGGAGGCAACATGGAGAAACATTTTTTTAAAAAAAAATTGTTGTAAAAGAGAGTAAAGGTACTGAAAAAGAACCAAGAAACAAGGGGAGTGGAGTTTAAAACAAGGTTCTCTAGAAATAGAAGAAATAGCAATGTGTTTACGAGTCGTGAAAACTCTCATAGAGAGGAAAATACACATAGTATGAGAAATGGAAGACTTGCGGGGACCCTATCCTATAGTACTTGGAGAGGAATTGAATCTGGTATGCAAGTAGCAAATTAGCTTTTCTAAGAGCACAGAAATAGATTCCAAGTAAAAGATAACTAGTGTTGGGTCAGCACATCTTCAGGCCAACATGGGAGCTCGTGGGAAGCCCCTTCTGTGCTAGCAGCTCTTAGTGAAGTAGAAATCGAATTCATTGACTAAGGCGAAGAGGAGAAAGTGCTAAGGTTTGAATAGTGAAGGTGTAAAATAATCATCCAATTCCTGTGGGTGAAAAGGAAGGTTCAGCATGGTTACCACTCAGCATAAGGAACCTACSGAACGTCAGGAGAAGAGAGCATGACAYCGTATTTTGTTCTCCAACTGCACTCAATTTAAAAGCATAGAGAAATGCAGAGTGATTTAACAGTTGTGCTGTTCCCAGGTGAGCACAGTGAACCAGCAGAGGCTGAAGGGTGAAGGCTGGTTCTCTGTTGATAGAAAGTCTTAGGAACTCATACCAACTTAAAACCAAGAGGTGTTYGTAAGCAATCTCTATCTCGACCATTGATAAGTTTTACAGTGTACCTTGTCAGCACAGGGAAAAACACAAAGGTTTATGGGAACCTTTCCATTGTCAGTTCTACAAAAGCTGCATTTAATTTCTGCTAGCCTTTAAATTGTACCATTTAAAAATCAGAGTGTTCCGCTGTCAATAGATGAATTGGGATATGGGCTTCTCCACAACACTAGAAAGTTAAGAAAAAAAAAACTTAAAATCTAACAACCAGTAATATTAAATTACCCCTGAGTGCACATTATTTAGTTCCTCATTATCTTAATTGTTTTCCAGTAAAAGTGAAATGTGCAATATGCAA
This sequence comes from Apodemus speciosus, assembly GCA_002335545.1. NCBI lineage: Eukaryota > Metazoa > Chordata > Mammalia > Rodentia > Muridae > Apodemus > Apodemus speciosus. Next base: position 82,388 of record BDUI01003907.1, read on the forward strand.
ATTAAATAATATTATGTGTCAGAGTTTGAAAGAAATATTCATTTAACATCGGAAGAGATTTTTTTCCCAGGAAATCTTGTTCATTTATTTTGTGAGAAATTTTGTTTGTCGTTATTTGTTCAAAACATAATACAATTGTGAGACCCAGTGCCTGCTGGCAAAGTTGGAATAGCTGTCAGCAGGAAATGGCAAACTAATAATAAGTGCTGGTAAAATATTTATATTATAGTTTACTGGGAAGCTGAATGTAGTTTTGTATTTCATTACTGCTTGAGGCAGTGCATAGTAGCATATTTGTGCTCCAAAATAAGTGGATAGAATTCTAAATACTATGGTAACTTATCTTTCAGCTATCTGCTGGGGAAAAACTAGAATTAATAATAATAAACMCTTTTATGCTTGAAATACAAGAAATTTTAAACAAGGTCCGTAGGGCAGTAATTAGCAGCATCTCACACTCGGTGTTATTGGACACTAGGCTGCTGGATCAACCACTTCTGTATGCGGCCTAGTAATTTAGCTCCAGTTCATAATTTTCAATAACAGAGCTATTCACCAGGGAGGGGAGGTCTTAAGCCACCAGAGGACTCAGAAGTCTGGTGATGTTCAAGTACAGCACTGTGTTTATGTACTCCCCAAAGTGTATCAAAGCTCAGATCCAGAGAAATAAAAGAAAAGTCAAACAAAACAAGCATTAGACTGCGTAAAATAAGGTATGGACAAGGCAGACAGGTGAGGCATTGTTTAGGTGGCTGAGGTAGATCAATATCTATTCTTGCAAGCCAGGAATCCTGCCCGCTTTCCTCAGGAGCCGCGCAGATCATCTTACTGCTTGCAGACAGACTGTCGCCTAACGCCAACTGACGGACAACCTACTTCACCCTGTAAAAACCATACGCATCCTCTGTCTTTGTGATTCACGGTGCAGCGAGAACATATAACTGCCCACACAAAATACTGCCAGATTGCCTTTACCACGCTCCAGTTCCTCTTCATTAACTTATTTTTAAAAGACTCACTCCTAATTTCTCTTTCATCTCTGATTTTAAACTGTTCAATAAAGTATAAGTAGATTGTTACATATGTATGTGTTTGTGTGTGCACGCATGTGCGCGTGTGTGGTTGGGTTTAATGGAAAGAGAAGTAACAAAATTTACTCAAAAGTAAATAAACATAATATCTGACACATAATAATCATTAGGTAAATATCAACCAATGTCAATATTCCTCTCATATTGGTTTTACCTAACAGAAGGATTTACATATAATAAATTAGAATGAAGAAATAGATGTRTGTAATTATTCATAACTCATGAAACAAATATGTAATATTTCATCCATCCTGAGACTCTTGGACTCAGAAAGAAAGTTTGATGGCTGCATTTGGGCAGAGAAATGTGTATTTTCCTTGTACTAGTAAACTACAAGTTCCTACTTAACTTTGAATGATATTGTGTTTCTTGTACTGTACACTATTTTAATHCTAATGAAAAAATCAAAATTATAAATATTTCCTAAAAATACCATACTTCAGTGAAAAGTAGCCAGTTAATAAACCGGTTCTTTAGTTATATCAAATTTAAACTATGAAGATTTCCATGCAAATTAAACACAAGGCTATTTTATATTTACGTGTATAGTTTTTATTGCTATTATTTACTTTACAAGTTGGGATATTAACTTTTAATGACATAAAAGTGATGGAAATTGCTACAGCAAAGCACTATATAAAGGAGAACTAATAATAAAAGTCACTTAGTACAGAAAAAAACTTTGAAATTCCCACAGTTCTCTTAATTTTGTGTTAGTAGATCAAATAATAATACGATCTGAAGGAGAGATTTTGATTTAGTAAATCGAATTAATAAATGAGGGACTTTTCATATGTCTTCTGTTGAGTTTGACATTTACTGAAGCTCAAAGTTTTCTTAGTTGTATAACCTGTAAAGGCCAAGTTTTTCTTATTTTTATTTCAGATTTGTACTTTTGTAATTTTCCATCATCAGTTGAMCAATTAAAGTGATAAAATTTTAATTAAATATTCAAAATAATTTCTAAGAGAGGAGCATTTTAGTTGTTATATAATTTTACCATACTTTAAAAGTCATATTTTGTAAACTGTAGGATATCATATTTCTGATAAATGAAAATATGTTTTTCCCTCCAGATGACAGTTCTCTTCTTACCTCTTTATGGTGGAAGGAATTYTGAGTTGTCACATTGAGACATTTTATATGTAAGTCTTCCTGTCTTTTGAATTTCTGAAGTATTACATTTTAGACAAATGGCATGTTTAATTAAACAACTACTTCACTCTAAATACAAAAGAATATGACTGTCAAGTTAACAGCAAACTGCATAACTAACATATAAAAAACATTTTAATTCACCAAAAATATGATTGTACTAATTTAAAATCAAGACAAAGAATTACAAGGTGAACAAAATACTTACATTGGTGCTTTCAGGGTATCATCAATAATTTTCTTTCAAAGATTAAAAAGAATATCATACTACTTTAAAAATATTAGCTTACTTTAAAACTTTTTTTTCAAGCAACTAATCTTCAAGTGAAACTCAATTTAAAAATCAGTTAACAGCGACTGGAGTGATGGYCCGGTGGGTGTAAGTGCTTGCCATGTAAGCCTGACCTGGTTCAAATCRCCAAACCCACACAAAGKGCAGACAGGGTACATACATAATATGAACATTTCTAATMTCAGAATCCTGGGGTGGGAGGCTGRAGGAAACTCCCCAGAAGCTCCTTCTCCCTACAGTGTAAGCAACAGTGAACCAGAAAGAGATCCTGTCTTGAAAGCAGAAGGTGAAGACCCATACACAAGATTGTCCTGTGCCCCCTACACAGGTGCTGTGACATTCTCATAACCACATTCACATACATGAATGATAGTATATATATTATAYGCACCCACGCCCAAGCACAATCAATTAGCAACTAACTATGATACCAAAGGCTTGTCTTAAATATAATTGTGATCCAACTAGAAGACTCAGGTTTTGTGTGTGTGTGCATGCTTGTGTGTGTGTGTGTGTGTGTGTGTGTGTGTGTGTGTGTGTGTAACTGAGTTTTTCAAAGCTGTAAGTTAATAATTCTACAATATGGTTGCTCTATTCTAAGGAGAGCAAACTATGGTGATATAAATTGCATTGAATAATTAAGAATGCTATAATCTACATGGTTGCATGCTTGTATGTCTAATATATGTATATTTAACCATCTTACTTGATTGAAAGGCAAGAATTTGTGTTATCTTTAAACTTCAAAACACAAAATTTGCTGTGATCCTTTAAAAGCATTATTCTGAAAGTCAATATATTTGCACTAATTTGTAGCTACAAAAGAATCAAAAGTTAGAATGTGACCTAGCCAAAGCCATAAGTTGTTTGCAAAAACATGGATTGTTATCCTAATAATATCTATTTGTGTTTGTTTAGTTAGATAAACAGATGAAACATTTCTCATCCAGATGTGACATTCTCAGTGCTGTCATTTACCTTTCAAGGATCATAGAGTTTTTGTTTCTAACACATTCCCCRGAGTACCTACATGTTTTCATTATGAGCCTGTAGTTGAGAAAACATGTCAGATGTTAAATTTAAAATCTACCATGCAGGAAATATGCAGAAACTTAACAACTGTTTTTTTTTTGGAAGAAATTATTTCAAATTGGTTTACATAAAATCTTAAATGATTTGCCAATAAATTTTAATTAGCACTTATGTTGCATTAAACCTCAAATTCTAAATGGTTTCTGCTTAACAACTTATATTCAAATATACATAAAACTTGAGGCCAAAATATCTATATCCTAAAATATAAAGAAGTTTAGGAATGAAAACATGGATTTTGTAATGACAATTAGGATATAAAAGAACAGGAATAAAAACATGTGTCTTTAGCACTTAAACCCTGTCAATACACAGTACCTTACAGAAAATTGCAGACAGAATGCATGGTGCTTAGTGTAATAACTTGTTATGTGGCTGTTCAGTGGTATGCACAGCCACATAGAACATCAACTTCAACATTAGCGAGTTCACAGTCACTGCTGTACAAGAAAATGAAAATACAGGGGGAATGCAAAGGTTAAAAGATTCTAAACTGTTTTCAAGCTAAATGATTTTATTTTTCACAGATTATTATTTTTAATACCAAGAAAATTTTTATACAATATAAAAAGTAAAGATATGTACATATTCATTGATAATGTAAAATGGAGGTATTTATAACGCCAAAAGTAGTTCATTGTACTTCTTATATGAGTTCTTACTTAATGGAGTTTGGCATATTAAACTAGTAAAAGTATTTTCAATTTATTACTTTGTTTTCCACATAGTGTTCCACTAGCCCTGTCTCTTCTACATCTTGCTGTGCAGATCAAACTGATCTCACACTCCTAAAGATTCAACTGCTTCTGCTGCCTCAGTTCACCACCACCTGTTATATTTGTTTGTTTGTTTTTTGTTGATAATGTTACTTAGGCTAGTCTCAAAGATGTTGTCCTCCTGCCTCAGCCCTTTGAGTACTAGCTCTGTATAGGCCACTCTACTGGTCCTGATTTCTACCTTTTAAATTTTCTTTGTTCTTCAATACAGCCGTTCAGTTTAATAGTATATGTCAACAATTATAGAGCTGCTGCATTTGAAATGATTCACTGTTTGACATCTCTTTACTAGAGGTAGGCATTAGGCTAATACAAAAGCTGAAATTATGATTCTATTTTAACTCTAACCTCCTTGAATTTGCAAACAATTGTGTGACAAATTCTAAAATACACAAAAAGTACCTGGAAGATGATATATATTTCATATACAAATTACTAATTAGTGCAAAAACAAGTAGAGATATAACTTATACTAATCTAAGAATTTCAATGTTAAACAAAGAAGGGTGGCGCATACCTGTAATGACAACTCTTGAGATGCGGAGTGGGATATTAGGAGTTCAAATCCACCCTAGATTACATAGACTACTAAAGGCTAGCCTAAGCTACATGAAACTAAGCCTTAAAAAGTGTCAGCCTCAGGAACTTGATATGGATGTCTCCTGAGAGGGTCAGCCAGAGCCCTGCTGACATAGACTGTGACGCTTGCAGCCAACCATTGGACTGAGCAGGGTCACCCCAATGGAGGAGTTAGGGGAATGACTGAAAGAGCTAAAGGGGTTTGCATCCCCATAGGAAGAACAACAATATCAATCAACCAGATCCCCCAGAGCTCCCAGAGACTAAACCACCAGCCAAAAAATACACATGGAGGGACCCATGGCTCCAGCTGCAAATGTAGCAGAGRATGGACTTGTCTGTCATTAAAGGGAGGAGAGGCCCTTAGTCCTGTGAAAGCTTGATGCCCCAGCTTAGGGGAATGCTATGGCGTTGGGATGGGAGTGGGCGGGTGGGCGGGGAAGCACCCATGTGGAGACATGGGGGAAGATTGAGATGGGTGACTTTCAGAGAGGAAACCTGGCAAGGGGATAACATTTGAAATGCTCTGACAGAGCCTCTCGGGGACAGCTACACAGGGCTCCTGTCAATAAGCACTTCTTGGCATTGACAATAGTGTCTGGGTTTGGTGTCAGCAGATGGGATGGATCCCCAGGTGCTACAGTCTTTGGACGGCGTTTCTGCTGTACTCTTTGCCCCTGCATTTCTTTGTGACAGGAGGAATTCTGGATTAATATTTTTGAGGGTGGGTGACCCCATCCCTTAACTGATGGCCATGCCTATCCACTGGATATGGTCTCCACAGGTTCTAGCTCCCCTTTGTTGGGTATTTCAACTAAAGTCTTCCTGATGGGTCCTGGGACCCTCTTGGGTCCCTGATGCTAGGTGGCATCTTATTCAAGCCATCACAATACCTAAAGTCCTAAACTGACCTGTATGCATTTTCATCATTTGCATACTTATGTATACATACACACATCACATATATTCTACCCCTAAAACACTGCTAATAGTCTTCTTTGTTATGTGTGTGATCTCTATTACCAAATACAAGTCTAAGAGGAAAAAATAAAGAAATAAAGAAAATAACCAATATTTTAAAAAAAAATACATTTTTTTTCTTTTTTATTGGATATTTTCTTTATTTACATTTCAAATGTTATCCCCTTTCCTGATTTCCTTCCTGGAAACCCTCTATCACATCCCCTGAGCCCCTGCTCCTATGAGGGTGTTCCCCTACCCACCCACCCACTCTTGTTTCCCTGCCCTCACATTCCCCTAACTGGGGCATTAAGCCTTTACAAGACCAAGGGCCTCTCCTCCCCTTGATGCCAGACAAGGCCATCCCCTGCTACATATGCAGCTGGAACCATGGGTCCCTCCATGTGTACTCTTTGGTTGGAGGTTTAGTCCCTGGGAGCTCTCTCTGGTTGGTTGATGTTGTTGTTCTTCCTATGGGATTGCAAACTCCTTCAGCTCTTTCAGTCCTTTCTCTAACTCCTCCATTGAGGACCCCATGCTCAGTCCAATGGTTGGCTGTGAGCATCCACCTCTGTATTTGTCAGACTCTGGCAGAGGCCYTCAGGAGACAGCTATATCAGGCTCCTGTAAGCAAGCACTTCTTGACATCCACAATAGTGTCTGGGATTGGTGACTGTATATGGAATGGATCCCCAGGTAGGCCAGTCTCTGGATGGCCTTTCCTTCAGTCTCTACTCCACACTTTGTCTCCATATTTCCTCCCATGAGTATCTTGTTCCCCCTCTCATAAAAAAGGTATCAGCCTTTAACTTTATCTGATAACTAATTAGACACTTAAGAATGCATTATAATGAGTATCATAAATATTTCATTTGATTAAACATAGGTAAAATATCGACTGGGTCATTTCTTTTATGGCTAAACTGGTCTCCCTTCCACATCTGACACATGGCTGCTGGTATGGCTGTTTCTACTGGTGTCACCAGGATGCTCGATACCAAGAAAGTGAGCAAGTTGCCAACTCCCGAGAAAGTGAAAAGTGTAAAAAAGAAAAAAAAGAAAAAAAAGCAGTGCCTGTCTGCCTGAGTGAAGACAAAAACACCATCCTGAAGGACAGCAACCAGATCCTAACAGGTGATGCTGAACAAATTGATGACTGTTATCCATCATTGTCAATATGCCGCCAGGCAAGAACTATTGCTATGATGTAACCTGTTGAGACCTAGTAGGGGGAAAAAAACAGCGTTTGGGCTCCTAAGAATGAGCCCTTAAGAACAAAATGATCTGAGTGCCAAAACTTCCATTTGATTCAAAAAGAAGTTGACAGGCATTAAACATAAATTACAAGCAACTGTCTATGAGGAGGCCAAGGACCACTGCATCGTGGCAGAAAAACTTGCTCGCAGCCCCAGCAGCTTTGAATGGCAGGACGTTGTTAGCTTCCTGTAGTCCCTTTCTGGAGTACCTAGCACTTACCAGACCTGCTCTTGGGTGTTGCAGACTGTCATATTCTTGACAATGTGGAGGGACTGAGGGGGATCCCTGCAAAGCAAGGGCAGTCTCATCACCCACATTACCAAATACCACTACCAACACCACTACTACCCCATGGACAGTTCTTTCTCCATCTCCATTCCTAAACAGTTTCTTCCAATTCTACATGAGCTAAAGCAGACAAATCCTCTGACCCAGGCATCTGTATTTTTATGTCATCCCTATTCCCATCTATCCCTCTGCATCTAGCCCTCTCAATCCCATGTTGCAAAGTTCCAGGCAAATTAGTGAGTCTGCTTGTCTATTTATCTCTGTGCATAAATGGAAAATTACCCTGCCTGCACCTGCTGGTTGCCCACCTTCACCTTGGTCTTGGCTACACAATGGAAGAAAAATCAGAAAGGGGACATCAATTTAAAAAAAATTAAGATAAATTAAAATGGATAATTAATAAAATAAGATATAAAAGCTAAAATATAATAGTATTTTACATATTTATAATAGAAGAAAGTAAGCATAATAGTTAATTCTCACAAAATAATGTCAACATAATTGAGAATACTCTTAATGGAAAGAGACTGAATAAATGCAGTCAGTGGAACACTGGTGTAGCTAAATGTTAAGGGCATCACATGCAATTTGTTCTGTTAAGTATACAATAAGCAAGATACTTGATTCTGTTTCCTTGACCATGGCGAACAAAGTCTGTCATGAAAACTTTAAAAGAAGTCTTTAATTTGGAGAGAATTTCTAATAGTTACTGGTTAGTGGATTTTAATACTAGTCAACTCTCCCATCAGCAAAGTGGAATCTGTTAAAAAGTCATATTTTGGAATATCATAGCAAGGCTTACACTCTGTGTAAAGCTTATCGTCACAACAATTTTTCAAGGGGAAAATTCTGAAATCAATGGTTGTCAATCTACTTCTTTTTGAGTTTTTAAGTCACTTAGAAGTAGCAGTTGAAACACACACACACACACACACACACACACACACACAAAGAAACAAAAAAACTCTTAAAAGCATTGACTTTTTATAGTTCATCCCAACGAGAAAATTTGCTATTTACTTGTTTTACAGTTAATCTCCATGCTAAATCTGCAAGTGCATTCTCAATAACAAGTGGAATAAAAGAACATTGGGATAATGACACAAGATGATAACAGCAAYGAAATGTTCATTTGAGGATATAATCTCCTTCACGTACGCGAGCTTTCAGTTGTAATGAAGCAGGTTATTGGCTTCACAAAAAATTGCCAAGAGGATTTGTATGAAACAAAAACTTAACAAAGAGATAGGAAGCCTTTCTAGACACGGTCCCTGAAGGCAAGTGTTTTCTAACAGGAGAAACCAGCCTCCATAATATTAAGTGGAGACTGATTTTTTTTTAACTTAGCATTTGGTACAAATTTTAACCAGCTGACGAAAAACAAAGAACAATATTCAAATGTAGTTAGTCAGTGGCCACCCTTGGTTGATTGTCAAAACAGAGATACTGCCATATACTTAGAAAATCCATATATTGTCCCTCCTAAATACATAGATGTGTAGCATGCTGGTGCTTTACCTACAGTGAAACTTGACAATGTGAATTACTCTAGGTATATGGAATTAAAGGATGGATTCAAAGAATCCTGAGCATACTTTCTACATGCTATCCAGTGTTGATTATGCAAATTTTGCATGGCCTTAAAGATAACAGACTCATTCCTAAGTCCCTAAGGGGTTGAATAAAGCTGAATAAAGACCTACTCCCACGCTCCATTTGTTCTGATAGGATTAAGTATGTAAGGTTGTGGAGAAATATATAAAAACACTTATTCATTATTTATTCTACTAGTATTGTGAATAACAAAGATTTGTGAGATGAAAATTGCTTTTAGAAATTCAGAATGAGGCAAAGGAAGTAATTAAATGGAATGTAAAGATCAGGTGAGAATTTCTAAAAACTATGTAATCTAAGATATTCGATTGTTACTTGCCACTGTCTTGCTTATGCAATCATACCCCAAATTTCTACCATTTTAGTGTGATTCTATCTTTACACGGTGTGATAATCAGATCATAGCAACTGGTATATCCTCCGCTATTAAGTTTGTCAATTCTTTGTGTTAAGAACAAACCTTTTTCTAGTAGGTCTTTCACTAGTGTAATCCTGATTACATTTTTTGCCACAGAATATTACAGATTGTTCCCCTGTCTAATAAGCTCCCTGAACTCATCCTCTTCCCATTTCCTYCCCACACTTGGCTCAATTCTACTTTCATGAGATCAGCTTTGTAGTTTCCACATATAAAAAAAAATGCAGTTTGTTCTTTTATGCCTGACATTTGACTTAATGTCTTCCAGTTCTAGCCATGATGCTGCAAATAACAGAATTTTCTTTGTGTATAACTAAAATGTCACTGACCTGAGCTTCTTTAGATATCTACCAATAATACAACAATATGGGGATACTATGACAGCTCTGTATTCCTCCTGGGATTGCTCCTGCCATACTGAGTTTCATTTCCAGCAATAGTGTACAAATGGTTTTTCCTTTTGTTTTAGTATGTTTTTTAATACAAAACTGTTTAAATGAGGTGAAATGATATCTCATGGTTGGATGAATTTGTATATCCTAACTATACACTAGTCYATACTAGTCTACTAGTATACTAGTGCATACTGCTAGATAGTTGGTGTAATTTTCATAGTTTAATTTCCCATGTGAGAATTTTAATATAATACCATCATTGAGAGATGAAGTTGATGTGCATACTTGATAAGGTGATCTCACAGCTAATAAGCTACTAAACAGCAAATTCAGCATTCAAGTGGCCACCCCTTCATGCCCACCATTACAGGAAATATTTGGTCCCATTATTATTATTTGAGCCCTGTTCATTTACTTCAAGAAATTGCCTTCATGCATAGAAGCAAGTGCTTGTGTTTTATATCACAGGTGGACAGAAGTGGCTGGACATGACACGCACAATTTTGAATCAGTTTGCATTTGAAACTTTATGCTTAGATAACTTTTATTAAAAATACCAAAAGGTTATTCCTCCCATAAAATATATATAAATTATTTTAATACAGTCAATGAAGGTTTTGACTTAGAAATGAAACTGTTAGTTTATGACAAACAACTTCAATGAACAAACTTCTTGGAAAGTGTGGAATATTACTCACTTAATGGTAACTATCACTGTGTTGGTTTCCGTAGTTAGTTTCTAAGTGAAACTACTATAAAAGTCATGTAATCAAGAATATTGCTTGGAAGGCAAGGGTTATAAATACATTTGTCATTTGCAATTTGAGCAGTTATTAGCACCAAATTTAGATAGCCTAATACTGATTCACAATTGGAACTAGGATTGTCACTGAAACTGGATTCTAACAGAATGAACCTTCAATTCCTCATCTCTGAGCCATGCTCAAATAAGTTNTGTATTCCTCCTGGGATTGCTCCTGCCATACTGAGTTTCATTTCCAGCAATAGTGTACAAATGGTTTTTCCTTTTGTTTTAGTATGTTTTTTAATACAAAACTGTTTAAATGAGGTGAAATGATATCTCATGGTTGGATGAATTTGTATATCCTAACTATACACTAGTCTATACTAGTCTACTAGTATACTAGTGCATACTGCTAGATAGTTGGTGTAATTTTCATAGTTTAATTTCCCATGTGAGAATTTTAATATAATACCATCATTGAGAGATGAAGTTGATGTGCATACTTGATAAGGTGATCTCACAGCTAATAAGCTACTAAACAGCAAATTCAGCATTCAAGTGGCCACCCCTTCATGCCCACCATTACAGGAAATATTTGGTCCCATTATTATTATTTGAGCCCTGTTCATTTACTTCAAGAAATTGCCTTCATGCATAGAAGCAAGTGCTTGTGTTTTATATCACAGGTGGACAGAAGTGGCTGGACATGACACGCACAATTTTGAATCAGTTTGCATTTGAAACTTTATGCTTAGATAACTTTTATTAAAAATACCAAAAGGTTATTCCTCCCATAAAATATATATAAATTATTTTAATACAGTCAATGAAGGTTTTGACTTAGAAATGAAACTGTTAGTTTATGACAAACAACTTCAATGAACAAACTTCTTGGAAAGTGTGGAATATTACTCACTTAATGGTAACTATCACTGTGTTGGTTTCCGTAGTTAGTTTCTAAGTGAAACTACTATAAAAGTCATGTAATCAAGAATATTGCTTGGAAGGCAAGGGTTATAAATACATTTGTCATTTGCAATTTGAGCAGTTATTAGCACCAAATTTAGATAGCCTAATACTGATTCACAATTGGAACTAGGATTGTCACTGAAACTGGATTCTAACAGAATGAACCTTCAATTCCTCATCTCTGAGCCATGCTCAAATAAGTTYTTCTATATGGCTTCTGATTTTCATTTATCTACTATTGTGGCTACTATTTTTTCTGTGGGTCTGCTAATACCCCCATTAAAGTATATCTGATCCTGTAGCTGAATAATTAACCTTTTTTCCAAAGATAATCATGCATGTTTGTGAGATCTATTTTGTTTTGATGTTGAAGTCCAGCAACCAAAAAGCAATCTCATTTTGTGCTTTTTTTTTTTTTATTTATACTTCTTGATGATACCTCTCTGGGTAAACCCATAAGAACTGAAAAAAAAAAAAATCGCCAATATCAGCACTGGAGAGGCAGAGGCAGATCTCTGTGACTATTTAAAGAGTTTAAAGAGAGCCAGAAATATATGTAAGTTGAGTCTCCAAACATTTTTTAAGTATTTCAAAATAATGTAAGGCACACTAAAGTATCTCATATATTCATGATAAATCATAGCAGAYGTTTCCCCTCACCTAGGATAGAAACATTACACACTCCAATTTATTATGGGGACTGAGGATTGAACCTAGGGATTTACTTACTTTCTAGACACCATCTAGCACTGCATTACATCCCCAAACCTAGTCATTCATTTTATCACATACATCTTGAGTGCTAGAATAAAACTCTACAAATCCCTCCTATAAAAGGAGTTATTCTATAATTACACTAAGCCCTATACCAAGCAAAACATTTGGAAAGAAAAATTGCCAATAAAATATATTCACTTCCACGCAACCCGAGGAAAACACCCTGTGCTCTCTCCATGAGTGAAAGAATTACTTCTTCAAGTATGTGCTATAAGATCAAAGCCCAGTGATACAACATCTTTATTCTCTTTTCCAATTAGACCAATGTGGAGAGAAGTTTTGACCCATACATAAAACCTACATCATCAGGAAGTAGCAAATGCAACAGGGTAAATTATAGTTCCATGCAGCTCCCCAAACTTGGGCTGATTCAGCCAAGCCTCAATTGATTCACTGAGACCAAAACAATTGTATTCATTTAGCAACATTTTACTTTTATTTATGGACTAGAAGATAGGAAGATGACCAAGAATTTAGGCATGGAAGAGATCTAAATAAACATAAAGTTCTATCTAGTCATTCTGAGACTAGAGGATTCTGAAGGGAATCTACTTTTTCTTTCTTTCTGAAGAATGATGAARCAATTTTCTCCAGGGACATGTGACTACACAAGTCTGCTCTCTTCTTGGAAATTCCTGTTGGTGTCAGCACACTGGTGGATGTGAAGTGGATGGTCATGCCAGCCTTCCTTGTACCAAGGAGGAGTAAAGCTCTGAAAATCATAACAAAATAAGAAAATAGATGATCAGTACAGAGAAGTCAAAGGTTCATAATAAAAATAAGATGACAGAAGCAAAAATTAGTTTAAGGGTATATTAATACTGTATTTGGAACGTTTTAATTTCTCATGGAAATATGTAATTACATTATGCTTAAAAATATACAAAACCTTACTTATTCTCCAAAATCAATAACTAAATCTCTTTAATTTGTTTAATGTCTGATTTAGGGGGTAAATTTCCATATGTTTAATTTCACACAGGGAGTTATACATATTTGTTCTGTGGTTTCATTTACTTTTGCATGTTTAAATTATTTTCCTCATTTCTTATCAATTACATTAACTATATGAATGAAACTGTGTTTTTAAGCTGAAGGAAGCAAAGTGCCATGTGAAATAGTGAGAAAATGATTCTTGGGGAAACTAAAGGTCCTAAAAATTCAACTATTCAAAAGCAAATGGCAAAGCGACAGTGAGCCAAACCCATCGACTGGCATATGTTGTCATCTGATTTTTTTTTTTTTAGTTTCTGATTATTAGAAACAAATTGAACCACATTAATAGGAAAAATCAGAAAAATTAAAAAGGAAGAAAATATATATTTCAAAAGAAAAAGCTTAAGAAATATCTTAAGTGAGAGGAAATTACTCTCTGGTAGAATGAACCCATGAGGAAAAGCCAAAGAAGTAAAACTTACATGTCCACTACTATGAACAGACTAGGAGGCCAGTCCAAATAATATATGCTTAGGTAATGACTTTTGGTTAGTATGATTTTTTTTAAATACCACTTAGTAGTATGTATATAAAGAGTAAATAATAGACCAGTAATCATTTCCTCGAACTCGTAAAATAATAGACTTCAATAAATAATCTTAAGCTTGACTATATTAGAAGTGTTCATCTCAGAAACATCTTATGAACTGTATATAGTCAAATTCTGACTGAAAGAATTTGATCTCTAAGTCCTAAGAACCTATTGTAATGAGATTCTCTTTCAATTGTGTGATGGAAATTATGAACGTGATCTTCTAAAACCAGAAAATCAAAACCAGAAACTTAGGTATCCACCAAACTTGCTGTCTTGCTTTAAAGCTCCAAAAATGCTGTACTGGCAGATCATTATTTCAGAGGAGCATTTGGTTTGTTTTATCTGCAACAATTATATGGATTAATGCACAAAGATGAACACCCATCCCAAGTTTTTTTTTCTTCATTCTTTAATATGCACAAAAAAGGTGTGGGTCTTGGAAGTTACCTGTCTTGTTTTATAAGGCACACCTGTGCTGCTGCTGCTGCTGCTGCTGCACGTCAGTGGAGCATGGTACCAGCCAACTGTTAATCAAGGATCACTTCCTTTCAAAGTGACTGATGAGCCACTGTTACAGCAACTTACAAAAATAACTTCTAGAAAAGGTGACTCAAGAGTTTCAGATGTTCTCACCAGCCCTGAAAGTTCCATGCTTGGAAGCTCATGTTTTATTAATTAATATGTGAGGAGACAATTTAAATGGTCTGTTAAATTTTGGAAATAAAACATCATTGGCAATATTTTTTTTTGATTACACGCAATGATAATGTCCGTGATTGTCTTTGAAAACTTTTAACTAGCCCTGGCAAAGTGAAAAGATGTGGACTAGGCGGATGCAGCAAGGCATGATTGAGGAGCGCAGACCCTGAAGGGGCTGGAGAAATGCTACACAGACTAGTATCCGATAAAAGTGCTTGGAGGATATGGCTTTTGAAGAAAAGCTAAGGTAAACAAATATTTTCTGACAAACCTGTTTGGTTTTCCCACTTTGGTTTTGTTATCTCCTCAGTACTACACAGAAGTTCCACACATAGATATTCTTTTTGGGATACTTGATGCACACCTATCAGACAATTGAGCATTTCCTTTACCAACACGGAGAGCAGAACATGTGCTGAAACTAAATGTTCCATTTTTGGTGTACATTTCTTTGTTGATTTATATAATGTAGCTAATAATATGCAGCCTACCCCCGTTTTAAACAAACAAATGAACTTTTTAAAAGCTTTTCCTAAGTTGCTAAGCAACTCCAAAGACACATTTTATTAATTTAACAAATAGCATTCAGAAGACAAATCCTTAAAGAAGATTTCTACCTTTGCATGTATATATATATATA
>BDUI01003908.1:61510-79537 GCA_002335545.1 Apodemus speciosus
TGTGGGTGTGGGTGTGGGTGGCGCCGCGTTAAGTTTGTATTTTTGAATAAAGAGTTTGAAAGGTTCCCCTGTAGCGGAGGCGCGCACAGTCGGCTCGCCCACCGGGTCAGGTCCCTGTTCCCTCTGTACCTGGACTGACCCCCGTGAGCTGCGGGCCGGGCTCCAGGTGGGTTTGGGGGCCACGTGGGCGCCATGGGAGACGCGCGCCTCGGTTCCTTCACCCAGGGGTCTGATCGCACAGCGGCCGGACGCGCCATCGACTGGGGCAGAGACGCGGCGTTTCGTCCGCTTCCTCCGACCGCCGTGTTGTTGAGCGAAGCAGGCGGTGAACTTCCCGCGCTGCGTTTTATTTCACTTCGTTTGTTTGTTCTGCTTAAGTCGTTTCGCGTCCGTGGTTTTAAGGAGAATGGTCTGTGATTGCCGTTTGCTGTCTGTCTTTCCTGACTGGATAAGTGAGTAAACCCGGGTTCACAAAGTCAATGGGCTAATGTTTYTTTTGTTTCTATGTTGTTGGTACACTGAGGGGTTCTGGTAGGATTCGACCCTAAAACTCCCTGCCCTGGGCACGTTTTGGTGGCAGATTTGTGATGACGTGTCTTTTTCTAGGTGTTCAGGTCTGTTTAAGCTGTTTACCTTAGTTTGATTTAACTTCATTTCCTGGAATCTGTTGAAAGGGTCAGGGGTCAGGCCTCTGGTTTTTTGTTTTTTTTTTTTGTTTGTTTGTTTGTTTGTTTTTTGTTTTTTGGTTTTTTTTGTATTCTTAGTGAATCCGTTTCTTCTAGAATTTCCTATTCGGTGGAGTACATGCTTTTTAAAACCATGTCTTTACCATTCTGGGGAATTCTTTCTTGTCTGTTATTTTGTCCCCRTTTTCAGTTTAGATTTCATTAATTTGGATATTCTCTCTTTTAATAAGGGTTTGTCTGTCTTGTCTAATAAAAGGCTCAAAGGGCCAACTCCGTGTTTCATGAACTCTTTGTATTTTATTTCTATTTTATTGAATTGGGCACCCAAGTTGATAATTTCTTGATGACTCCTCCTTTTCATTGCTCACCCATTTCCATTCTAGACTTTAAAGTGTTAATTTGCCAGTACAAGAGCTCGCTGATATTTTCACTTTGGCATTTTGTGCTATGAATTTTCTTCTTAGCACCACTGTGCATGTTGCATATTCATTTGCAGTGAATTCCAGAAAGTCTTTAATTTCTTCCTTTATTTCTGTCTTAACCTATTTTTCATTCAATAGGGAGGTGTGCAGCTTCCATGACTTTGTAAGCATTTGACAGAATACAGAGTTTTAGTTCATTTTTCTTGTATGTATAGAAACTTGCCATGTGTCTGAATATGTGGTCAGTTTGCGAGTAAGTCCCACGAGGTGCTGAGCAGGACGCATATTTTCTTATGTTTTGGTAATGTTCATGCTGTCAGTTAAGTGGGGGATTTGTCTGCTCAGTTTTGGTCTGGAGAATTTGCCTATTGCCGAGAGTGGGATATTGAAATCACCAGGTATAGGTGTTTGAGCATTATTCTGTGATTTTAGCTTTAAAACTGTTTCTTTTAGAAAGGTTGGTTACCATGTGTTTAAGGCATAGATGTTAAAAATTGAAGTGTCATCTTTGGTGATTGTTTTTCCTTGGAAGAATAGGGAGTGTCTTTCTCCAATTCTTTTGATTACTTTTTCTGTAAAATCTATTTTGCCATATTTTAAAATACTACCTTGCTTCTTTGGTCCATTTGCTTGGAATATCTTTTTACAACCCTTTACCTTGAAGGAATGCCTATTCTTGATGTTGAGCTGTATTTTCTTGTAYGCAATAGAAGGAAAAATTTTGTGTTAGCATCCATTCTCRTAGCGTTGGTGAACTGAGGTCATTGTTATTGAGAGAGTCAGTGAAAGCTGATTGTTAATTCCTTCTTTTCTTCAGGCTCCTCTCCATTTCCATCCCTGTAATTCTTTAAGAGAGGCACAATTATGGGTCAGAGTTGTGACTGGGATGGCAGCCCCATCCCTCACTTGATGTCCTGTCTTCCTGCTGGAGGTGGGCTCYGTAAGTTCCCTCTCCCTACTGTCCAGCACTTCATCTAAGGTCCTGCCCTTTCAGTCCTGAGAGTCTCTCACCTCCCAGGTCTCTGGTGCATTCTGGAGGGTCCCCCAACCCCCTATCACCTGAGGTTGCCTGTTTCCATTCTTTCTGCTGGCCCTCAGGGCTTCAGCCCTTTTCCCTCACCCAATACCAGATCAGCTTCCCCTCCACTCCACTCCCTCTCCCTCTTTCCACTTTCCTTTCCAGCTCCCTCCCCATTTGTAATTGCTTTCTTCTCCCTCCCAAGTGGGACTGAGGCATCCTCACTTGGGCCCTTCAGCTTGTTGACCTTTTTGCATTCTGTGAACTGTRTCTCGGGTACTCTGTACTTTTTAATATCCACTTATTAGTGAGAACATACCATGCTTGTCCCTTTGGGTCTGAGTTACCTCAGTCAGGATATTTTCTAGTTCCATCCATTTGCCTGCAAAACTCCCAATGCCCTCGTTCTTAATAGCTGAATAGTATTCCATTGTGTAAATGAACCAAATTTTCTGTATCCATTCTTCTGTCTGGGACATCTGGGCTATTTCCAGCTTCTGGCTATGAAATATAAGGCCGCTATGAACATAGTGGAACACATGCCCCTGTGGCATGGTGGGGCATCTTTTGGGTATATTCCCAGTAGTGGTATAGCTGGGTCTTCAGGTAGATCTGTTTCCAATTTTTTGAGGAACCTCCAGATTGATTTGCAGAGTGGTTGTACAAGTTTGCAATCCAGCCAGCAATGGAGGAGTGTTCTCTTTCTCCACATCCTATCCAACATGTGTTGTCACCTGTGGTTTTGATCCTAGCCATTCTGATGTAAGGTGTACGGTGGAATCTCAGGGTCGTTTTGATTTGCATTGCTCTGATCACTAAGGACTTTGAACATTTCTTTAGGTTTTTCTCACCCATTCGAAATTCCTTAGTTGTGAAATCTTGGTTTAGTTCTATACCCCATTTTTTTAATTGGGTTGTTTGGTTTTTTGGTGATTATTTCCTTATATATTTTGGATATTAGCCCTCTCTCAGTTGTGGGGTAGTGAAGACTTTTTCCCATTCTGTAGGTTGCTGATTTGTCATATTGATTATGTCCTTTGCCTTACAGACGCTTTCCAGTTTCATGAGGTTCCATTTATCAATTCTTGGTCTTAGCGCATGAGCCATTGGAGTTCTGTTTAGGAAATTCCCCCTTGTGTGAATTAGTCAAATGCTCTTCCCCACTTTCTCTTCTATTAGATTCAGTGTATCTGGTTTTATGTTGAGGTCCTTGATCTACTTGGACTTTAGCTTTGTACAATGTGACAAATATGGATCATTTTCTTTTTTCTACTTACAGAAAGAAATTCTGTATTGCTTATAAGCTGGAGAAGTTCTTTGGTAGAATTTTTRGGGTCACTTATGTAAACTATTATATCATCTGCAAATAGTGATGCCTTTATATCTTTTTTGCCAATTTGTAGCCTCTTGATCTCTTTTTGTTGTCTTATTGTTCTAACTAGCACTGAGAGTACTATATTGAATAGGTATGGGAAGAGTGGGCATCCTTGTCAACAGTCTCAGTGGGATTGCTTCAAGTATGTCTCCATTTAATTTGACATTGGCTGTTGGTTTGTAGTAAACTGCTCTTATTATGTTTAGGTTTGGGCCTTGAATTCCTGATCTCTCTGATACTTTTAACATAAAGGGGTGCTGTATTTTGTTAAACCTTTCTCTGCATCTAAGGAGATGATCATGTAATTTTTTTCCTTTGAGTTTGTTTATATAGTTGATTACATTAATGGGTTTTCATATATTGAACCAACCTTGCATCACTGGGACAAAGCCTACTTGATCATGGTGGATGATGGCTTTGATGTGTTCTTGGATTCAGTTTGCAAGAATTTTATTGAGTGATTTTACATCAATATTCATAAGCGAGATTGGTCTAAAGTTCTCTTTTTTAGTTGGGTCCTTGTGTAGTTTAGGTATCAGAGTAATTGTGGTTTCATAGAGTGAGTTAGGTAATGTTCCTTCTCTATTTTATGGAATAGTTTGAGAAACATTGGTATCAGGTCTTCTTTGAATGTCTGGTAGAATTCTGCACTAAATCCATCTGGCCCTGGGACTTTTCTGGTTGGGAGGTTTTTAATGACTTCTATTTTCTTGCATGATATGGGCCTGTTTAGTTTACCTGTTCTTGATTTAACTTTTGTTTGTAGTATCTATCTTGAAAACCATCCATTTCATCTAGATTTTCCAATTTTGTTGAGTATAGGCTTTTATAATAGAATCTGATGATTTTTTGAATTTTCTCTGTTTCTGTTGTTATGTCTCCCTTTTTATTTCTGATTTTATTAATTTGGATACTGCTTCTTGTCCTTTTAGTTATTTTGGCTAGGGGTTTATCTGTCTCGTTGATCCTCTCAAAGAACTAGCTTCTGGTTTTGTTGATTCTTTCTATTGTTTTCTTTGTTCCTATTTGGTTGATTTCAGCCCTGAGTTTGACTATGTCCTGCCTTCTACTCCTCTAGGGTGAGTTTGATTCTTTTTGTTTTAGAGCTCTCAGGTGTGCTGTTAAGTTGTTCGTGTAAGATCTCACCAGTTTCCTTACCAGGGCACTAAGGGCAATGAACTTTCCTCTTAGCACTACTTTCATTGTGTCCTATAAGTTTGGGTATGATGTGTCAACACTTTCAATGAATTCCAGGAAGTCTTTAATTTCTTTATTTCTTCCCTGACCAAGTTATTGTTGAGTAAAGAGTTGTTCAGTTTCTATGTGTATGTGGGCTTTCTGTAGTTTTTGCTGTTCTTGAAGACCAGCCTTAGGCCATGGTGACCTGATAGGATGCATAGGATTATTTCAATCTTCTGGTGTCAGTCAAGGGTTGTTTTGTGACCAATTATATGGTCAATTTTGGAGAAGGTACTGAGCTGCTGAGGTATGAGCTGCTGAGAARAAGGTGTATTCTTTTGTTTAGGGTGAAATGTTCTGTAAATGTCTGTTAAGTCCATTTGGTTCATAACCTCTCTTAGTTTCACTGAGTCTCTGTTTAGTTTCTGTTTCAGTGACCTGTCCATTGGTGGGAGTGGGGTGTTGAAGTCTCCCACTATTATTGCGTGGGGTTCAATGTGTGTTTTGAGCTTTAGTAAAGTTTCTTTTATGAATGTGGGTGCTCTTGCATTTAGGGCATAGATGTTCAGAATTGAGACTTTCTCTTGCTGGATTTTTCCCCTTGATGGATATGAAGTATCCTTCTTCATTATGCCTGATGAAAGTCTATTTTATTGGATATTAGGATGGCAACTCCTGTTTGTTTCCTAGGACCATTTGCTTGGAAGACCTTTTTCCATCCTTTTACTCTGAGATAGTGTCTATATTTGTTATTGAGGTGTGTTTCTTGTATGCAGCAAAATGCATCTTGTTTGCATATCCAGTTTGTTAGTTTATGCCTTTTAATAGGTGAGTTGAGTCCATTACTATTTGGAGATTTTAAAGAGAGATGACTGTTGGTTCCTGATATGTTTGTTTTTGTAGGTGGCTTTGTGTAGTACTTCTGGTTCTCTCTTTTTGGATTTGGTGTGAGATGCTTAATATCTTGACCTTTCTTTGGTGTAGGTATCTTCCTTGTGTTGGAGTTTTCCTTCTAAGATCCTCTGTAGGAGCCGGGCGGTGGTGGTGTATGCCTTTAATCCCAGCACTTGGGAGGCAGAGGCAGGCAGATTTCTGAGTTCGAGGCTAGCCTGGTCTACAGAGTGAGTTCCAGGAGAGCCAGGGCTANCATAGCAGCCTTATTTATAATAGCCAGAAGCTGGAAAGAACCCAGATGTCCCTCAATGCAGGAAAATGGATACAGAAAATGTGGTACATTTATACAATGGAATACTACTCAGCTATTAAAAACAAAGAATTCATGAAATTCTTAGGCAAATGTGTGGAACTAGAAAATATCATCCTCAGTGAGGTAACCCAATCACAAAAGAACACACATGGTATGCACTCACTGATGAGTGGATATTAGCCCACAAGCTTGGAATACCCAAGATACAATTCACGGACCACATGAAGCTCAAAAAGAAGGAAGACCAAAGTGTAGATACTTTGGTTCTTCTTAGAAGGGAGATCAAAACAGCCATGGGAAGAGATACATAGACAAAGTGTGGAACAGAGACTAAAGGACAGACCATCCAGACACTGCTCCACCTGGATCCACCCCATATACTGTCACCAAACCCAGACACTGATGTGGATGCCAACAAGCGCTTGCTGACAGGAGCCTGATATAGCTGTGTCCTGAGAGGCTCTGCCAGTCCCTGACAAATGCCGAGGTGGGTGCTCCCTGCCAACCATTGGACTGAGCACCACATTTTTTCTTACCAGTAATTTTTTTTTGCGTGTGTGAATGTGATATATTCATTACTCAGGCTGTGTTTCATTAGAGACAGATGTCTAGCAAAGCCAGATTTTCCCCTACTCTTACAGCAAAAAGAAGGTCAAGGTCCCCATACTTTGTCTATATTGTATTTTTTATTTATTCACATATATTTAATAGAAATTATAATTTTTATAGGGAATCAAAGACCTCCTGGTGGAGATGGCTTTATCTATTTTTGGTCTTTATTAAATATTTATTTATTTGTTTGTTTGTTTGTTTGTGTGTGTGTGTGTGTGAGAGAGACAGAGAGACAGAGAGACAGAGAGACAGAGAGACAGAGAGAGAGACAGAGAGAAACCACAGAGACCAGAAGTACCTGTCAGATACACTGGACCTGGAGTTATAGAGCCACCTGATGTGGGTGCTGGAAACTAAACTTAGGTCTTTGGAAGAATAACAAGTGCTCTTAGCTACTAAGCCATCCCTCCAGCCCTGTGGACGTGTTATTGTATAAGCAGTTAGAGTATTGATTTTATTACTGACTTATTTTTATGTGTACAGGAGTTTTGTCAAAGAAAAAAGGTGCCATGAAACCTCCAGTCCTTGAAGATTTAGCTAGGATTCTGGGAGTTTTCTAGTGGTTAGCATCTTTGAAAAGCTGCTTTCTTAACAAGAGTCTCTAAATTACTAAATTGCAAGAAGCAGAAAGAATGTTCTACTAGAAGGAATAAGCTTTATAATCCAGGTCCTGTTCATAAGAACATAAAAGTTAAAATTACCCAGCAACCATAATGAGATACATCTATAAGTGAATTAAAGTATAATGAAACACTGTTCAACAATACAAAGGAATGACCTCTTTAATACATCTCTAAATCATTTCAGTGACTCAAAAACTATAGTCTCTCCCATTATATATATAGTATATATTATGTATAAATATACGTGAATATATACACTGTAATAGTATTATATGTAATCTATAATATATTACAGATATATATTCTCAGCACCTCATGGTATTTTCTCAAAAATTGACGATATAATCTGTCAAAAAACAAACTTCAACAGACATAAGACTCAAATAATCTCATGCATCCTATCAAATTACTACAGACTAAGGATACACTTCAATAATAACAAAAACATCAGAAAGCCACACACTCAGGGAAATTGAACAACTTTCTGCTTAATGATAACATGGTCAGGGAATAAATGGAAAAATGAGAAACTTTCTAGAATTCAATAAAAATTAATGTATAGCATACCCAAACATATGGGACACAAAGCAGTGGTAAGAAAAAAATTCAGAGCACTAAGTGCCCCCGTAAAGATACTGGAGAGGTTCTACGCTAGCAACAGCACAGCTGAAAGAAAGCGTTATATAAAAAAACAAACAAACAAACAAACAAACAAACAAACAGAAGCAAATACACCTAAGAGAATAGCAGGAAATAATCAAACTTAGTACAGAAATCAACCAACTAGAAACAAAATGATACAGAGTATCAACAAAACCAAGAGCTGGTTCTTTGAGAAAATCAGCATGATAGATAAGCCCCTAGCCAAACTAACAAAAGGACACAGAGACAATATCCAAATTAACAAAAATCTGACATGAAAAGCAAGACATAGCAACAGAAGTTGAGGAATTTAAAAAAAAAAAAAAATCAGATCCTTCTATGAACTGGGAAATCTAGATGAAATGGATAATTACCTAGACAGATACCACAAACCAAAGTTAAATCAAGATCAGGTAATTTGTCTAAAGTTTCCCTTAACCCCTAAGGAAATTGAAGCAGTCATTAAAAACCATCCAACCATAAAAGGGCAGGAGCTAGGTAATTCTAGTACAGAATTCTACCAGGCCGGCAAAGAAGAGTTGACGCCAGTATTCTATTCGTTGAACTATGCCACAAAATAGAAAAAGAAGGAACACTACCAAATTCACTCTATTTGTTTAAAAAGTCAATTATTGATTTCAAATATATCATGTTCTAATCTCCTGTTTGTTTTTATTACCATTCCAGGTCTTGTATGGGGAAAACTAGTAGAACCAATAATAAAATATTAAAGTAAAATTCTGAGGGGAATTAAAGTTTATTTTAGCTTTGGGGTTTTCTATTTTGCATCTGTATTTCATAATTTTCTTTATCAAACATGGAATTCTTGTGCAGTTTAATCAAGAGCACAAGCTGTGACAGTTAACACAATAGTTGTGGCATGTAATGTTATAATTTCATTCTAATTCCTGTGGATTTAAAGAAATATCGAATACAAATTTGTAAGCCAACTCCAGAGGACACACATGGATCTGGAGAGTCTCTAGTAGGAGAAGCCCAACAAAATCTCCAGTGCTAGAGAAAAATCACATAATGCCCAGGATGAGATTTTGTTCTCTCATTTATCAGCAGCAAAGCCTGCTTCTGAGAAGGACACTAGCTTTGCTTATTGCAAGAAGAGCTTAATAAGGTRAAAGGAGAGCTTGAGAGGTGAAGTAAAAGCATCTGAATACAAAATAGAAATCAGAAGCCTGTAGTGCAGCTTCTAGCCTAGATGCCAGCAGTGTGATGAACTGAAGAGAGGAGGCATCCAGGTCACAAGGTGAATGAGTGGCCTCCTTACTTGAGATGGTGAACACATTTCTTGGTACATGATATGCAGTTACTGAGCAAATGCCTTTTTGTCATTATTCCTCTGTTAACATCACCAGAAGCAATTTGCTTTATTTGATATTGCTAGCAGTATACCTGATGGTTTTGCTTCGAGGATATTTTTTTTTCCAGCCCTGAGAAGAGATATTGATTATCTGTGACTTTCACAAAATATAATTTTAGTGCTCTAAAGTGCACATTATGTAGAACTGATCTAGGTGTCATGAGGTGTCAACCAGTTTGGAATCATTGGTAACCCATATGGGCATCAGAGGATGGAAAATAAAYCCAACTAAAATATAGTAGTCTTCTGAATTAATGAAATGCTTAGGAATCTGGTGCTGTAGGATATTCAGAGATATTAATTCCAAGGTGAAAGATAAGTTAGTGCACCTGGCCAATACCATTTCAAAGAAGCATARCAATTAGTGGACCTATTAGGATTCTGGAGACAGCACACTCCTCACTTGGGTGTGTTACACCAGCCGGTATACCAAGTAGTCCAATAACCTGCTATCTTTCTGTTAAGCGCCAAAACCAGGAAGAGGCTCTGTAATAAGACCAAGCAGCTGTGTATGCTGCTCTACCAGTTTCATTCTCAGAAATGTCTGGAGCCTTTGGCAGGCCTTTATTGTGAATCATAGATTTTGAATATTGGAACAAGACTCTACCATCAACTCTATCCAACTATTTTCCCTTTTAAAGACAGATCTTTGCCTGCTATTCCATCTTAGTAGAAATTAAACATACAGTGGGCCACCAAGTTACCATTAGACCTGGGCTGATCATCATGGGCTGGGTGCATTTTGACCCAACCAGAGAAGAACAGCAACCCAGCAACCTGACCATGCCCTGACTGCCCAAGAAAGTTACATAAAAAGTTGCCCAGATGCCTATAGTTTGTACTCCTGTACAGTGCCCTCTGCTGTCATGCACACACCTATTGAGATTCCTGGTATAGGCCCAATCTTCAAATGACTGAGGAAGAGAAGACTAGGTCTTCATTTACTAAGGCTTTTGCCTACTATGCATGCCCTATCTAGCAGTGAACAACTGCAGCATGAAAACATATTTCTGGGACAGCCCTGAAAGACACCAGTAAAGAGAAATCATCACAGTTCAGAGCTTCGTGCAGTAGTCATGGCCATACACTTGTTTGGAAATGGGTGATTATTCACTGAGTCATGAACTATAAACTACAATGACTTAACTGTCAGAGGCTTGGAAAGAGAATGATTATAACATTGTTGAGAAAGACAAAATGGAAAATGTGAATAGATTTTTCAAAATGGTCAAAGGATGTAAAGATATTCATGTCCCATATAAATGCTCATCAAAGGGTAATGTGCTGAGCAAACATTCAGTAATCAAATAGGTAGGATGATCATTTTGTAGGAAGTCAGCCTTGTGCCCTAACTATTTCTGTCATTTCAAATGACCCCATGAACATAGTGGACATGGTGGAAGTAGTGAGGTTATTGATGAGTAACAGTAGAGTCTTCCACTCACCAAGCCTGACATGGCCACATCTGCTGGTGAGTGCCAGATCTACCAACAGCAGAGACCAACACTGAACACTAGATATGGAACTATATCCTGGGTTGACCAGCCATTGACTTGGTGGCAGGTTGACTACATTGGAATATTTCTTCCATGGTAAGGACAAAGTTTTCTAATTCCTGGACTAGATACATATTTGCTTATGATTTTGACTTTCATGCACATTTTGCTTCTGACAAAACCACTATCCATGGGCACGCTGAGCACTTCATTTAACACAATTGCATTCCATACAATATTGCTTCTGACCAAGGAACTCATTTCACAGCAGAGAAGTGAGACAGTGAGCCAATGATCATGGTTTCTAATGATATTAATTAACATGTACCTTGTTACCTTGAAGGTACTGAACTAATAGAAAAATAGAATGACCTTCAGAAGTCACTTGACACAATTATGGGACAGTCACCTGGAGAGCTGGGCAGGTTCCTAGACTGTTTATATTTTGAATCAACATCCAGTATTTGGTATGGTTTCTCTCATAGCCAAGATCCATGATTTCAGGAATCAAGGTTTTGGACCTCTTAGAATATTGAAGGCCCCAAGTCTGAGTGGAACTCAGCTCAAAATGGAGGACTCCCTTTATCAGCAGGACTTCCATTACTCTTTCTGAATTTGTCTGGACAATGTCACTGAACACAGGTGCCTGTCCTTATCTAAACAATGTCCTTGKGCTGACATTGTTAACTTAAATTCAGCCCACAAGTCCCATGCTGGCTTCCCTGCCCACATGATAGTTAGATATACTTTTATGACCAATTAATCCTTTCCACCTGTATCCCTAAAAGCCCTTATATACCTTATTTCTAGGACTATGAAGTAGAACCAACTCACTGCGCTGATATCAGAAAAATAACCATTCTATAATACAGCCATTTCAATCCAGATTGTCATGGCTGCTACCTTTGTCCTTGCTGTTTGGTGGCTAACACCCACCCATGGAGAAATAAGACCAACACGAAACCTGTCATACTTAGTGGCCCACTTGGAAAACAAATGTATTCCTTTTCCTGTGATCTTAAGTTCTGTTGGCCTGTAAGTTTTAGTTATAGAGAGGTGAGCTCTCCTTCCAGGAACTACAAAAAGCCTTCAGTCTTCCCAGTGGCCAATTTGGTTGTCTAAGGCCCTTAAATCAACACAATAAGAAAGGAATAACAGTGTTTGAAAGGCTGAATAATTGCCATGGGAAAATTAATTTGCTTCTTCAAATGGAGTAACAAGGCTTATGTCTAGACTGCAGATCCTCTTGCAGTGGTCTCAACTTTCCCAATGCTGGGACCCTTGAGTATAGTTCTTCATGTTATGGGGACCCCTAGAGCATAAAATTAATTTGGTTACTACTTCCTAAATGTAATATTACAAATATGATTGATTGTAATATTAGTATTTGATATGCAGATGGTCTTAGGCAACACTTGTGGAAGGGTTCTTAGATCCCACAGGGATTGTGACTCACAGGTTGAGAACTAGTGGTTTATGGTATCTCATGATGCTTAAAAATAATGGAAACCTACAATAGACTTATCCAGACAGGATAACAAAACACACAGACCCATCAGAAATGAAGGTATGAATCACTTCTCCAGGAACAGTCCCAGATCTGCTGAGGTTATTATCAAAGTTGGTGAAAATACAGAATGGGTACTAGGGGAAGGTAGTTATAAATATAAACAAAGTCCTCATGGCTAATTGCAGAAATGAGAATTATAAGTGTTGAGTGTTCTTGTCATATTTTGTTAAGGTTGTATTTCTACACATACTTGTGTTTTCTTTCCTTGATTTCAGTAAATTCAGAATATCAGTAGTTATCACACTTGAATTGAAGACACTGAAAAAATGTTCCCAAGATGCATTATAAGAGTTTTATGTGCTGTCCTTGTACAAGGGGTAGTTCAATCAATTTAGGCATAATTATCACCTGGTCCAATATATAATGCTTTCCCTTATTGTTGGTCTAGTAAGATTTAGGCATTATTATGACACTTTTTTTTTTCAATCTGGAAATCAACCATGACATAAGAGGGTATGTTTGTGTGTGAACTTGACATTGGGTGGAGCTGAGATTGCTGTCTTGATTGTTAACTCTATTACATCTGGAACTAACTAAAACCCAAACATGGAAGGACACACCTGTAATGGATATTTGATTAATTTGAAATGGAAAGATCTACATGTAATCTAGAACTTTGAGTTAGAAATACATGTCTTTAATCTGTGTCTTGATCGTGGAGACCACAGTTTTAGTCCAATGTTTCTGCTATAAAGCCCCACCTCTAATCTGGGCCATAACTTGTAATGCAAGCCTATATAATGACATGAAAGAAGGAGGCTTTGCTCATTAGCTCCTTCCTCTCACCTTGATAGAAAGTCCATTCCTTCACAGGCATTAAACTCAGTTTTTTTTTTTTTTTTGAATTCTGGCTTATTCTAAAGATAAGCTGAGATATCCAGCCTTGTGGACTGAGCAACTACTRGATCCTTGGATTTTACCTTCATAGCTGGTTATTGTTGAATTACCTGGACCACGGGAGACTCTAAGTCATTCTAAACAATACCCTTGATATATAGAGAAAAAAATCTATTAGTTTGTTATTCTTTAGACTCCTGACTAATATACTAGACAAGTACAGAATACTTTTAGAGTGGCTTGGGCCTCCAAACCATCTCAGCTCAGTTACAAATTCAAAATGGCCACATTCCCTTAACCTTTTGTTCAGGTGATGTTTTAAAGCTGGGCTTCTACCACTATTGGAAAAGAAAGATAATAGCAAATGTGTAAACTATCTCAATTAGAACACAAATAATATAATTATATGAGGACATCAGATAGGGAGACTACCGATTAAGTGATGAATGGAAAACCAGATGTCTTAGCTTCTGTAGGCCAAGACATGGCACCCCCAGGTGACAGTAGATTCTTTTTATCCTTGATTTTACACCAATGGTCTTGAGACTGACAAGGTTTCTTGTCCCATACATTGACTCTCTGATTCACGGTCAGTCTCAGTACTCAGATTCTTTCTAGGGATATCCACAAGAACAAAGCACTGAAAGAAACATTTTTCACTATGCCATGAGATTTCCAGCAGTAATAGAGCAGCACTAACTAACCCTCTCCATCCTTAGTCTTGCAGAGATTCTCCACTAGATGCATGTGAACACTAAGGCAGGTTCTATCTAATTCAACAGAGATGAAGGTATGCAAATGGTTGTTATTTTAAACAAGAAGACACAAGCCCTGTGCTGATCATTAAATTTTTGCATATTCATTTGTTTTAATGAGGATTTACAAGATAGAGATAACTTTTAAATTATTAACATTGTTTTGCCTGAATAAAAATTGAAATATGTATATATCATAATTCAAATCACTGATATATTATTCTTATGTGAGGGAGGACGATGTACAATATGTCCAATATGTCTCCTGGTCTAGGAGTAGCTAACTTTTTAGAAGTAATTTAGAACCTTAAGGAGGAGAGACCATGTTTTGTACTAGAATTGGGATAGGGTTCAATGAAATAGCATTGTGACCAGAATTGTATGTTTACATGTTTCATGTCCTTAAAAGTAGACATTAAAATTTAAGTATATATCCTCATGTTACCTACTCCAAAAAAGATTCAGACCCATATGATCATTTTATATTTATTTTACCTGTGTCTATATCTTCATTAAATATATTGTTATCCTTTTATATCAAATTTTAAGCTTAATTTCATTAGGAACAAAAGGAACTAGGGTCAAGTTAACAAGTTTAATTTACTTGTAATCTGTTTGCTACTAAGTACATGATGTTAACAACAAACCATGATCCCATATGTTAAGAGTTTATACATAAATAATAAAATGGCAAATTTCCATAAGCCATGAATTGGTGTTTATTGCTTGTTGGGATTCTAATTCCATAATTTTCACAGTCAAATACAAATTTCATAGAGACCTTTAGTAAATATATTGTTAGTGTAGGCATAAAGTAAAGCAAACATGTCTAGAGTAGAAAAGCACTGAAAGGCATTTAATCTCAGTGTAAAATTAGCTGCAGAAATAGGTGATAAAGAGACCTAACATAGGGTTGCATAAATGTTCTTTGCCGGCAGCAGTTTGTCTGGCTCTTGTCAACTTATCCTTTGATTATCTGTTGGGTTTTGTGAATATCAAATCCATTGCTTCCTTGGTTAGTATGCTAGTTTTGGAAGTATATGTCTAGAAAAACTTTTAAGTTTTTTTTGAAAAGTCATTAAATATGTAGGTTAGAATCTATCAGAATAAGAATGAAAAAATGAATATATAAAATGAGGCTTCTGATTTCTGTCTCTGTCTTGGGACCATCCTCTTCCACAGCAGGCCCATACCCAAGTGGTGCAGGCAGGTAGCAAACCACCCAGGAGTGTAGAGAGGCCAGACAGCTCAGGTAGAACCACCACTGCAAGTCAGAGGAAACAGCCAGAAACCCTGAGGACACAAGCGCCTAGGAGGAGCCTGGGACAGGAGTCTTCTGAATTCTGCCCACACCCACAGATCTATCTGATCGGGGCCACAGAGCTACATACCCAAATACAACCACAAGAGAGCTAGTCTCGCAGGAGTACCTGCATACCTGTGTACACAGAGAGAACAGGTCTCCCAGGAGCACAGATACAGAGGCTTGCAGGACAGATAAACCACAGTCAGAGACAACAACACCAACTAACACCAGAGATAACCAGGTGGCAAAAGGCAAACACAAGAAAATTACCAACAGAAACCAAGGCAAAGTGGCACCATCTGTGCCAGGAGCCATTCTCACATAGGTCTCAAAACCTCCTCCTTTCAGCCATCTTACATGCTCAAGCTTGCTTTTAGAAGGAGAAATACTAGCTCTCAAGTTAGCCAAGTATCAAGGTGGTCAGCACATTCAGAGCTCACCTGAGTGRGCTAGAAAAAGCAGAGTTCACCTGTGGTTAGGTTACTATAGCAATTCTTTTCCACTACACCTCCTCATGGTCATTTTAGGTAGCCAGCTTCCTTGAGATTCAGTCAGCTTTTCTATGAGATTTTGAGAGACAATTCTGAGAAACTGTTCCTGAGAAACAATGCCCCCCCCCCTGAGATTGATCCCTAAAGACAATGTCTTGCCCCCTTTACACCCTCCCTATACCTTGCTTGCTTTCCTTTATATTGCAGTGTGTAAAACAATAAAATTTGACAGTTTGATCAGTGCCCTGTCTTGCTGTCTGTCTCTTTTGTCTCTTGTCCTCCATTTTCTCCTAGGTGGTTCAGGGAACCCTGTTGACTGTCCTGTGGGTCGGGACACAACTGAATCAAGTTCTCACACAACAGCAAATCCTGGATACCCAAACACAATGGAAAAGCAAAAGCTGGATTTAAAATCACATCTCAGGATACTGATAGAGGAATTCAAGAAGGACGTAAATAACTCCCTTAAAGAAATACTGGAGAGCATGAATCAACAGGTAGAACCCCTTAAAAAGGAAACACAAAAAACATTCCTTAAATAAATACAGGAGAGCATGGGTCAACAGGTAGAAGCCCTTAAAGAGGAAACACAAAAATCCCTTAAAGAAATACAGGAAAACACAAACAAACAAGTGATTGAATTGAAGATAACCATCCAGGATATAAAAACGGAAGTAGAAACAACAATGAAATCACAAAGGAAGACAACTCTGGAGATAGAAAACTTTGGAAAGAAATCAGGAGTCATAGATGCAAACATCAACAACAGAATACAAGAGATAGAAGAAAGAATCTCAGGTGCTGAAGATACTATAGAAAGCATTGACTCAACAGTCAAAGAAAAATCAAAATGCAAAAATATTGTAACCCAAAACATCCCAGAAATCCAGGATACAATGAGAAGACCAAACCTAAGGATTATAGGTATAGAAGAGAGAAAAGATTTAYAACTTAAAGGGCCAGTAAATATCTTCAACAAAATTATAGAAGAAAACTTCCCTAACCTAAAGAAAGAGATACCCATGAGCTTACAAGATGCTTTCAGAAGTCCAAACAGACTGGATCAGACCAGAAAGTCCTCCTGGCACATAATAATCAAAACATCAAATTCGCTATCCAAAGAATATTAAAAGCAGTAAGGGAGAAAGATCAAGTAACATATAAGGGAAAACCTATCAGAATTACAGCAGACTTCTCACCAGAGATGATAAAAGCTAGAAGACCCTGGGCAGATCTCATTCAGACTCTAAGAGAACACAAATGTCAGCCAAGACCCAGCAAAACTCTCAATCACAATAGATGGAGAAACCAAGATATTCATGATAAAACAAAAATTTACACACTATCTTTCCACAAATCCAGCCCTACAAAGGATAATAGTTGGAAAACGCCAACACTAGGAGGGCAACTACACCATTGAAAAAGCAAGACAAAAATCTTTCAATAAACCCCAAAGAAGATAACCACACAAGCATAAAAATAAAATAAAAAATGACAGGAAGCAACAATCACTATTCCTTAGTATTTCTTAACATCAATGGACTCAATTCCCCAATAAAAAGACAGACTAACAGACTGTATATGTAAACAGGACCCAGCATTTTGCTGCATAAAGGAAATGCATCTCAGTGTCAAAGACAAACACTTTCTCAGAATAAAAGGCTGGAAAACAATTTTCCAAGTAAATGGTCCAAGGAAATAAACTGAAATAGCCATTCTAATATTGGATAAAATTGACTTTCAACCAAAAATCATCAAAAAAAGACATAGAAGGACACTTCATATGCATCAAAGGAAAAATCAACTAAGAAGAACTCTCAATTCTGAACATCTATGCCCCAAATACAAGGGCACCCAGATTCATAAAAGAAACTTTAGTAAAGCTCAAAGCACACATTGMACCTCACACAATAATAATGGGAGACTTAACACCACACTCTCCTCAATGGACAGATCAGGAAAACACAAACTAAACAGAGACACAGAAGTTATGGGTCAAATGGATTTAACAGATATCTATAGAACATTTCATCCTAACTCAAAAGGATATATCTTCTTCTCAGCACCTCATGATTCCTTCTCTAAATGACCATATAATTGGTCACAAAACAGGCCTCAACAGATATAAGATTAGGATAGCCTCCCACTGCTGCCAGCCCCTTCTGCTGTGGCAGAACCTTGCCAGGTCTGCCATAGTGAAGAATCCATCTCCTGAAACTTCCTAGAGAACCAGCCACTCTGGGCAGTTGGTAAGAACAACCCCCTCCCACCGCTGGAGGCCCAGAGCTTCCACCAGGGGTCCAGCAGGACTCATTATAGGGCAACCACCAAAAACCCCACCCTTCCGAATAGCAGTCCTCTTCCTATTCTTCTCCCCCTCCCACCACTGAAAGCCCTTTCTGCTGGGGCAGAACCTTGCCAAGTCTGCCACAG
>BDUI01003909.1:53916-65446 GCA_002335545.1 Apodemus speciosus
GGGAGCCCAAGCACTCCTGGGGTGTACACCAAGGTCACCGCCTATCTCGACTGGATCTACAACGTTCGGAAGGTGAGTGTTCCAGCCCCACAGGAAGCCCCCCTCAATGTCTACCCTGAGGGCACGCACGCGCCATCCTTAGATTTGATTTAGATAGCTCTGCCAACCTTTTACATCCCAAGCACATCTCCTTCCCTGTAAGCTGACAGCCCGCGATCTCTCAATTGAAGGCAAGATTCCTTAGATTGGTGMTCTCTGTGAAATGCAAGTACCTTAGGGTACAGAACCCCGAGCTTTACCATTCTCCGCAATCAGTGTGAGCCTGCTGGGCCCGTTCCAGGGAGACGATTCCAAGAGTGCAGAAAGGTGTCCCAGTCCCAGGAGGAGAGAGTGGGCAGACAGGCAAGCAAAATGATCTTAGGCAAGGAAGATAATGCTGACCCTGTCACTACTTTGTTGATTTGGAATCATCTGATTTCCTGTYTGCTGTTGTCTTCTTTGCTTTCTAGTCTGAGATGTGACACTGCTCTCCGCCACATCCAGAGACTGCTTCYCCTCAGACCTGCCTACTGCATGATCCCTCAAAGTCAGACATGGGACAAGAGCCTCCTTGAACAAACTCTGGTATTCCTGSAGCAACCAAGAAYTCAKAYGCACACATYGCAGAGGCRCCCRGAGTGAAGTCAGATAAGCTCAGCCTCCCCTGCATCTCCCAAACCCTGGGAGACACGTGGTCCATGGAGTGAAGCCAGGCCATTGACTCAATTCTCAGAAGTGTTATTCAGCCAAGGAGGCTCTTCCCTTCTACTGAAGGAAGGGGACTCAGCTCTCCTGAGAGGCCAGGTCACTGACTGAGTAGACGAGACAAGGGTCAGAAAAGCCTTTGTCATCTTTGCCCAGTCCTGAAAGCACTGGGGTAAGAGAACAGTCAGTTCTAACGCAAGGTGTATATTTTTGTGTCAGGGTATTGTTATGGTTACCCCTGTGGTCAGTATCATTAAACAGGTATGAGAAATAGCTGGCGTAGACTTCCTGGACTGCTTGATAAGAATCCAACTAAGGTTGTCACACCTTTAGTCTTGGCCTGGTGTTGTACGACTGTTCCCCAGAAAATGTGAACGAATGTCCATTTGTCATAGAGCAYCAACGACAAGCCAAAGAAATTACTCCACCCGAGTCTCGGTTGCTGAACCAGTAAGTTGGCTRYRGTTTCTTGCAGATGCATGGGTAACTTGAAGGTGGCTGCCTCACCAACAAGCGCTCCCCCAGCATACATGAAAGAGACATCACTGAAATTCTCTGCACAGCGTTCAGACAGTTTCACTGAGAAGCTCTGTCCTGTGTACCACTTCTCCCCTGGCAATTGGTAGACTGCTTGTGTGTACTTGGAAAGGACCTCGCAAGTCTTATCACTCTCTGGGTTTCTCGCACCTCTAGGTCTCATTAGCTTTSTGTGTCTCACAAGCCTCCCTCCTCTTTCCAGGAAGGAGCATTCAGTTCCAAGAAGATACATACATACAATATTCTGCCCCTTCTTCTGGCTCTTACACGTTTTTGTTTGTTTTGCTTTAACCTCCTCCTCTTAGGTGATGTCCCCTGAGCCTCAGGTTGATACAGACAGCGGATGTCTTAGGTAGGGATTCTGCTGATAAACAACGTGACCAAAAGCAAGATGGGGAGGAAAAGATTTATTTCATCTTATAGCTCTCAGGCCACGTCCATCACTGAGGGAAGCCCTGGCAGAAACTCAAAGCAGGAACCAGGAGGCAGGAGCTGAAGCAGAATYCATGGCCGCAKACTGCTTATTGGATGGATCCTCCCAGATCACTTAGCTCGATTTCTTGTACCACTCAGACCAGGAGCGGCACCACCCAGAGTGGCCTAAGTCTTTCTCTATCAGCTAGCAATTATGACAGTGCATATGGGTAATCTGGATGGAGGCATTTTCTCAGTTGCCATTTCTCTACCTACTTGACGCTAGCCATGTCAAATTGACGAGAAAACTCACCAGGACAGGTAGTTATTTTCTGCCACTGGGCCACTATGCRACTGCAACTGTCACTTACTCCTGATAGCTCATTACAAGTCTCCAAAGTAACCACTGCCAACTGCAAAAAAGAAAAGAAATTTCCCTCTGTGACTAAGGCTGACTGCAGCAGTGATCTATAGATATAAGCATAAATGTCTAGAAGGCAATTTGTTAGACATATCATATTCATTTATCAATGGCAATAGATTCCCCTTTGGAGCCAGGAGCCTCTCGCAACGTCTTTGTTCTGACTTACAGTACCAAACATGAGTTCTCTCCTGTGCAGCAGGACTTAAATCTCACTAGAAAGCAGTTAGCCACACCCATCATAGTTGGTCACACCCATCACAGTTGGCCACACCCATCACAGTTGCATCTCTATAGTATCACGGCCACATCTTTTCTGGCATATTTATGATGTAGCACACAGAGTCAAATAACAGCAGAACTGTCAACAATCGTCCCCTAGCATAGGATAACACCTTCTGGCACTGAAAAAGAAAACATGGGGCAGGGAGTAAGTTTCCAGACCTACCCCAGCCTCATTTCTCTCTGTCCTACAACTGAAGTGTATGATGTCTTCAACAATAAGAACTTGCCATCTACTTCTGGCATACAACCAAGAGCAATGGCAATAACATTCTGCGGCTTAAGGGGCCTCCTCAGGGGCCTTGTGGCCAACATCTTACAGGGTGTTAATCCGCCTCTGGTACGAAGATTCTATTCTGTAACCTTACGGCTTCTGGCTATGCCTCTTCCGCCCACACAGAGTATCTTCACATAAGCTCTTTAATTGCCATTTTTTTTTACTGTTCTTCCAGATGCCTTTCCAAATCTGTAAGATACTCAAGGTTTAGCATTATATAATAAAACTTTTTATAGAAGATAGACAGCCTYTCTGAAGGCCCACCACCATCTGCTCCAAGCAAGTGCCAATTGGTCTTGAGAGTCAGCAGTCAAGGGCACAGTTAAAATGTTAGCAAGCTCCAATGCCACGTGAAATACGCTAGCACTGATACCAGTTATCCAGTCAGTGAGCAGGGTTGGGTATCGCAGCATGGGGAGACTTTCTCGTCCAGCTTTCCATGACTGTCTTAGTCAGTGCTGTATGGCTGTGAAGACACACCACAACCAAGGCAACTCTTAGAAAAGAAGCGTTTAACTGGGGCTTGCTTACAGTTTCAGAGGTTCAGTCCATGATCATCATGGTGGGAAAGCAGAAAGRCATGGTACTGGAGAAGTAGCTGAGAGTTCTACGTCTGGATCCACAGGCAAGAGGGAGGAGAGAGCCTGGGCCTGGCTTGGGCTTTTGAAACCCCAAAGCCCACCCCCTCCCCCGACCATGTTTCCTCTAAATACTGCCATACCTGCTCCAACA
The DNA here is from genome assembly GCA_002335545.1 of Apodemus speciosus. Classification (NCBI taxonomy): domain Eukaryota; kingdom Metazoa; phylum Chordata; class Mammalia; order Rodentia; family Muridae; genus Apodemus; species Apodemus speciosus. The sequence continues at coordinate 57,324 of BDUI01003909.1, forward strand.
GGGCCACGCCTCCTAGTCCTTCCCAAGTAGTACCTGTGATTACCCATTCAGATACATAAGTCTTTGGGGAGCCATTCTTATCCAAGCCACCACAATGACTGACCACAATTTTCTGTGTGTCATTTCATCTCCTCACCCTGGGGACCTGCAGCGGGGCCCACCTTACATCCACAYGCATCCAGTGAACCGAGCAAGGCTGGCTTACACTGCTTGGTCCAGCCGGAGCCAGGACGTACAAGGCCATGGTCTCCTTATCACAGGTGCTRGCTCCCCATGTCTGTCAGGTTCTCAGTTGATACCATAACCATTACTTCTCCATCAACCACATCTAATTCCTGAACAGACTGAACAAACCTTCAGCCCTGGTATAACTTCTTGCAGGGGAGAAACAAACATGGCGGCACTAGGGGGAGTAAGTGTACATCCCTAGGACAAGCTTAATACGTTTNGTGGAGCTCAGAAATGTGGCTAAAGCTCGCAGTCCTAAGATCCTGGCTGGCTGATTTAACTTCTATCTGAACTCTTCTCTCTGGCTCAGTGAGTTAGAGTCAAACACCATGTYCTCTGTACCAAGTCCTTTCCCTTTGGTGCCTTCCAGACCGTGATATTCATGGGGATCTCAGCTAGTACTAACCCCATGTCCCTAACAGCTCATAAGAACCGGTCCATCAAAGACTAATCTTGGATAACTCAGCCTCTGCCTAGAGGGGGATGGGTATTATATTACTCGGTTTCTCTGCCTCCACAGCGCTCAGACTGATCTCATTCACCCCAAATAGCTCGGATGCAGCAACGTCTCTGATCATCAYAGCTTCCCATCTTGGGCCATTATGAAGGTCCTCATCTGTGTGTTGGACAGCGAACATTCTCTTCCTCTTCGCTAAAGTTTGGAYCTGCAGGGTAGTTTCCATCACTTCTATTTCGCTCTCCCACCCGCACCCCAACTGACTGACTAATGCTTCCCGTGAATTTCAAGTCTAGGGATTCCAGAAAGGGCTATTTAACATAAACCTAAATTAGATTATCTTTTCCTTGCACCCTGCCATCTGTAAGACACAGCAAGGCAACACCTCCACCTCATCACCCCTTTCCTCCTCTTTTTCTGCCAAGTAAGAGGCYAATGAGGGTGACAGCRTCCTTATCTCTTTTGCTCTCAATTCCTCTCTTTCAGGCAAATTCTTCTGGATAGATAGCTCATCCTCSCTTGCATGTCTGATCACCACAGGACTGCTGCCATAATGTATTTTAGAATCCCATCTCAAAAGTCCCACTTAGGGAGATCGCAACATAGTATCTAGTCCGTCAGCTGCTTGAAGGGAAGGGGTATTCCCACTCCCTCCTGGAAACCTCCAAAAGAGACACACCACCTACTACATTAACTTTTCCTGGAAATACTTGAGCAAATATTTATTACTCCCAGACAGGGCATCAACAGYAGACAGAAGGAATGAGTCCACCCTAGTCTAGCATGGGTGAGGGCTAACCCACRGCAATAGAGGCAACTTACGAGCAGGTATACCACTAAAGAAAATGTCTCCCCTTCAACAGCCACTAACAGCTCATATATCCTCAGGAAGGGACTCATGCATCTACTGTGCTGTCTCAAACTGCTCATGCCTCCCCCTCTCCATTAGAATATCTGGGCCCAAGCCTGTGAGGAAGTAATCACAACTCTTCTCRTTCTAAGAYAGCAGGGGTCGAGCCATGCCCAGAGGACAGCATTTCACAATACAACCCTCATTACACAGAGGAAGATGGCCACCCTGGATCCTCCCCTCCTCAAACCCCAAGGCCCGGGATGTTCCACCATAGGATTGCTCAGCTTTGGCTGCAAGGCTTATCACCCAGAGCAGGGGACACACAACTGCTGCCACCGYATCAAGGAGGCACACTGTCTCATGCCACATGGAAAGGTAGCCAAAGATGCCACACCCTCAGTGAATGGCAGAAAGTCTTGTATTCTGCATGAAACTGTTCCTGCCCAATGCAAAGACATGGAAAGCTGATTGGCTGCTGAATAAAGGAAACAGTGAGCTGAGTCTGGGGAAGCAGAAAGGTTAAGTGTGATTCTCACACAAGCCTGTCTCACCGTCCTCCCATCCCTGATATCCCTGCCTGATATCAGCCATGAAATAAAGATAACACAGATGACCCGAGGACATTATGTTAAGTGAAACAATCGTGCTATAAGATGCATCTTATTTCACTCCATTTGTATGAGATATATATTCAAACTAACAGGCTTCTGTTAAACACAGAGTTTTAGTTTGTTGTTGGTGATGATGGCGAAGGTGGTGGTGATGTTGGAGGTAGTGGTGATGGTGATGGTGGAGGTGATGGTGATGGTGGAGGTGTTAGTGATGGTGGAGGTGTTGGTGATGGTGGAGGTGTTGGTGATGGTTATGGTGATGGTGGAGGTGGTGGTGATGGTGATGGTGGAGGTGATGGTGATGGTGGAGGTGTTGGTGATGGTTATGGTGATGGTGGAGGTGGTAGTGATGGTGATGGTGGAGGTAATGGTGATGGTGGAGGTGGTGGGAGTAGAAGGGTAGAGTTGGRGGGAGTAATGGTAGTGGTGATAGAGGTGGTGGAGGTGATGGTGGTTTTGGTTTTTCAAGACAGGGTTTCCCTGTGTAGCCCTGGCCATCCTGGAACTCACTCTGTAGACCAGGCTGTCTTCAAACTCAGTGTTCCTTCTGCCTCTGCCTCCCAAGTGCTGGGATTAAAGGCGTGCACCACCTCAACTGGCTCAGAGTTTTAATTTTGCAAGACAAATCAGTTCTGCAGGTGGATGGCTGTGAGGTGATAGCACAGCACACATGTGCCTAGCACCACTGCATGACACACTTGACAAATGACTAAGACGGCCATGTTGTGTGCACAATCACACTTCAGAAAAGCCATGTTTGTAATCCTAGCTGCTTAGAACACTGAAGGAAAAGGATAGAAGGTTCAAGGCTAGCCTGGGCTACAAAGTAAGTTTGCCTGTGAAGCATGGTGAGACCCTGTCTGAAAACAAAAAGTTGAAGAAAGGAGAGATGGAAATAAAGTGACCTGATGGAGCACTTACTTAGCATGCAGGAGCCCTAGGTTCAGTTCCCAGTACTGTCAAAGGCATAAATGACTGTATCGGTGGCCCAAGAGTGTGGCAGCTAACAGTGTGAGCTCTGAAGTCAAAATGCTCATGCTATCAGTCTAAACTCAGGTCAGTCTCTTAACCTTAGTGTGCCTTAATGTTTTCCTTGTCTATATCCACAGCATGAAGCTAAGACTAGTGAGTAAATAAATAATGTCTTGTAGGGATGTGTGAGTGTTAAATGAATCAGTACATTCAGAATAGTGTCTGTCACATAGAAGTATACTTCCCAAGAATTACTGTCTTAGGGTTTCTATTGCTGTGAAGACACACCATGACCATGGCAACTCTTATAAAGAAAAAACATTTAACTAGGGTTGGCTCACAGTTCAGAGATGTCAGCCATTATCATCATGGAGGGAAGTATGGTAGCACACAGGTAGACATGGCGATGGAGAAGGACCTGAGAGTTCTACATATGAAGCAGCAGCAGYAGGACGAGAGTCACRCTGGGCCTGGCTTGGGCAGCTGAGACTTCAAAGTCCACYCCCAGTGACACTCTTCCTCCAACAAGGCCACACCTCCTGATCCTTTCAAATAGCACCACTTCCTATGAGCGTGTGGGGGGCATTTTCATTCAAATCACCACAGTTATTATTTGAAAGGTGTTTCATACAATATACTTGATTATGTTTTCCTTTCCTCAACCTTCTTCAAGATTCCCCACCTTTCTACCCACCCAGCTTTATATATTCTCTCTCTCCACACACACACACACAAACACACACAAACAAAAATCAAAATAAACAAACAAAAAAACAAACAAAAATGTCAAAAAAATAAAAAGTACCCCCAGAAAGCAGTAGCATTCATTTTGTGTTGGTCAACTCTTCCTGGGCATGAGGCCTGCCCTGGATTAAGGTTTATATACCCAGTGACACTCCGTTATAGAAAACTGATTTTCTCTTTGCCAATGAATATAAATTGCAAATAGCTTCTTGGTTAGGATTGGGACCCCGTCCACTTCCTGGGATGCTATCTAACCTGARTCTATCYGTACAGGTCTTGTCTGTGCTSACACAGTCTCTGAATTCATATGTGCCTCAGTCYTGTTGTGTCTGGAGGACCCTATTTCCTTGGAGTCACCCATCACCTCTGACTTTTGCAATTTTTCTGTCTCCTCTTCTGCACAGATCTCGGAGCCWTGAGGCAGCCCATTTAGGGCTGAGGGCTCTAAAGTTTCTCTGCTCACTGTCTCATCCACTGCAAGAGGCTACTTCTGTGATAAAGGCACTGATCTGAGTCCCAGCCTATTGTGGTCACTGAGGTCACCGTAGTACAAAGTGTTTCTGTGGGAGAGTCATTGACACAAAGSAATGGAGGTGGGCTGGGAGGACAGGTTGAAAGGGATGGTGGGAAAGAACTAGGGGATCCTGGGTCTGCGCCAAGAGTTTGGATCCCCAGGGAATGGATGAGGTCATGAGTTGATTTCCAAAAGTCCAACTGCACTGTAGGATAACGACAATGTGTGAGTCAGAAGGGACAGCTGGAGTCAGAATATTCTAACGTTCCTAAGCTATTCAAATAGGTTAAATATTGACTCAAGCTATGGTCCATAAAAGATATGCACTCTACTCTAAGTGGTCAAAGGTCAACTATCAAAAGAATGGAAATAAAATCTTTTATTACAAAACAATAAAGGAAGAAATAGATTTTTTTAAAAAAAAACTAACAATCTCAAAACAAAGAGGAAAAATATAAAGGAAAGGAAGGCTCTGTTGTTAAATTACAAGAGTGGTTGGAAAACTTACCAACAACCATGATAAATGTTAAACTCTCCAGCTGGTAATGGGGTAGTCAGCCTGGAGGGAAGTGGCTATAACTTTAATCTTGAAAGTCCCTCACATGTCCTTATGTTGCAGACTTGGTCCTGGTTCTGTGGTGCTGTGGGGAGGTCCCAGGATGCTTAGGAGGTGGAGCCTAAGAGAAGGAAGTTAGGTCACTGAGGCAGGTCCATGAGGGGGACATGGAAACCTCCACCTTGAGAGCATAGTTCCCAGGGGACCCCAGTTACTGTGAACTCACACAGGAAGGAGTTTGTCTGAGGGAACAGGTCCAGACTCCAAATCTCCTTGGCTTCCTGTCTTATCATCCCTTCCTGATTCTTGCCATTTTGTGAGGAGGCCAATGATCCCTGGATCAGGCACTGGCATTTTGCTGTTAACCAACAAGGCACCAAAATCAGGTTGTAAACTGAAMCTCTTTATTTTATAAAATATCCAACCTCAAGTGTTTTGTTATTTTAACACTGAACAGGGCCCATATGGTAGAAGGAGGGAACTGACTCTCACAAATTGTCCTCTGACTTCCACACATAAATACAATTGTATGTTCGTGTGTAGGCACACACACACACACACACACACACACACACACACACACACACAATTTTAATTTTTTAATAAACATAATGAGAACATGAATGAGCTGGGTAGAAGGTACTATTACAGATACACTAACTGTATTGGTAAGTTTTCTGTCACTATGTTACACTGCCTGAGATAACTAACTTATAAAGAGAAAAGAAGGTTTTGGCTCACAATTTTTAAATTTCCAGTACATGATCAGTTGTTTGCTTTGGTCCCTACAGTAAGGCAGCATGTAATGGTAGAAATACATGGCAGAAAAAGAAGTGGGGGTTGCCAAAGTACTTAATCCCCCAACCCCTCAATGACCCAGAAGATCTCAAACTAGCATCATCTGGTTGCACTCCTGTAGAAGGTCATTTTAATGAGAAAAACCATATGTATCGGGGGAGGCTGATATTTGGAAGAATAATAATGAGGCTAAGAAGGAATGAATCAGCAGAACAGCATCTGAAAAAGAAAATATCAGCAGCACTGGGGCCAGAGCTATGGCGCTCAGTTAGATGAGCCAAAGAATGATGTCATTGAGCTGGGCGGTGGTGGCGCACGCCTTTAATTCCAGCACTTGGGAGGCAGAGGCAGGCGGATTTCTGAGTTCGAGGCCAGCCTGGTCTACAGAGTGAGTTCCAGGACAGCCAGGGCTACACAGAGAAACCCTGTCTCGAAAAACCAAAAAAAAAAATGATGTCATTGGAACCCTGGTAGATATTCAAAAGTAATCAGCACACAGTGGTATTCACCATTTCAGTGCACACCTCTGCCAGTGTTGACAAACACGTCCAGGCTGCACCACAGTGRCTCCACCTCCTCGGAAAGTCTCCGTGGCAATGTCTACCCCTAGCCCATGGCAATCACTACCATGTCATCTAGCTGTCCCTGCCRAGGAAGCCATAGAGATGGAGCTRTGCATCAGGAGATGCTGTCAGCCTGATGGGATTTAGGATGACCATGAGAACAAGTCTCTGGGGCTGCCTCTGACTGGTTATCTGCATTAGGTCCCTGGAGGAGGGAAGGGCCACCCTAAACATGGAGTGATAACATCACACCATGGGCTGGCATCTAGGGCTGAAAGAAGAGGGAAAGGAAAGCTGGGCAGGAGCATCCTCACACTCTGGCTGACTGTGGATGCAGYRCGACCAGCTGTCTCTTGCTCCTGCCTCCACGCCTTCCCTGACCCGGTGGACTGTGTTCCCTAGAACCATAAGCCAAGATACCCTTCCTTCCTTAAATTGCTTTTGTCAGGTGTATGGTATCACCAATGAGTAGATGACTATCATTTGGGGGGAAGTTTTAGATTCACTGAAAAATTGAGTGAAGGGTAAAGTGATTTCCCATCCACTCCCTCCATAYGCACGGAGCCTCCCTAGCGATCCATGTCCCTCACCAGAGGGAGACTGTGGTCACAGCTGATAAAGCAGAAACCCTTTTTAAATCTGAATTCTTTCTCTTAGCTTAATGTTTCTGAGATCCACCCTTGTTGGTCCCTGGAACTGTTTATCACTGAGGGATGGTCACTGCAGGCATCTGTGGCAGTGTGTTTATCCAGCGCCGACTTTCCCCCACCCCCACCGTCGCCCAGAGGTCCATGTTCTGGAAACTTTGTAGTCCCTGGCGTTGTAGTGTTGGGATGTTAAAGAACTTTGGTTGGGCCTCATAGCGGGTAATTAGGCCATGGAGGCTCCATCCTCATGAGTGGATTAATGCTATTGCTTGGAAGTGCCCCAAGAGTGCATTGTTCTAAACAAAACTAGCTTCTCCCTGGAACCTCTCCCCACACACTGTGTGTCTCTTCAGCACCTACTTTGACCTGTGTAATGCCATCTACCAGGAGGCCCTGGCCAGAACTCACCACACCAGGGACATGCTCTCCAACCTGAAGAACTGTGAGCTAAATAAACTCTTCTTTATATAGTACTCAGTGTCTGGTGTTTTGTTATAGGAGCACAAAACAACATATTACACCTACTTACCAGTCCAAAGACAGTTATGTTATTTCTTGCTTTGGATGACAAACTAAAATGTCTGGAAACATCTCAGTTTTTATAAGAATACATGTTTTCATGAGTTTCTTCCAACAAGAATAGAGTGACAGGAAGGAATGGGTCTACTTCACCCACCAAAGCAACAGAAACTCTGGAGGAAAATACCTCCACCATCTTTAACACACAGGCGATAAGTCAACCCAAGTCAGTGGGACCTGAGAGAGACGCAATGGAAGGGAGCTACATAATGGAATAAAAGAACTGCTGACTCGATTACTTTTCAATTGCTGTGACAAAACACTGTGACTAAAGCAACTTATAGAAAAATCATTTATTAAGGTTCATAGTTTCAGAAAGTGAGTCTGTGGCCATCATGGAGGGGAGTATGGTAGCGGGCAGGCAGGCATGGCGCTGGAGCGGTAGCTGGATCCAAAAACAAGCTGACTGGGAATGGCGCGGGCTTTTAAAACTGCAAAGCCCATTCCCAGTGACACACTTCCTCTAACAAGGCCGCACGTCCTAACCCTCCCCGAACAGTTCCATCAACCGGGGACCACGTGTTCAAACATATGAGCCTGTGGGAGCCATTCCCACTTAAACTGCTGCGGAGACAGAGCTAGGATGGCATGGAAGCCAAAG